>JASJET010000116.1:6145000-6196241 GCA_034092305.1 Diaprepes abbreviatus
CCAAACAAATTGTTATTTAAAAATTTACATTTTCAATGTTATTTTATACCATTTCTTAAATTGAAGACACTGTATGATGATTTTAGATGTTAAAACTAAGAGATATTGTTAGGGAACCCTTTGGTTTTAATAGTCGATGAACAATCATGGCTCCACTAAAGTTTCTTCTTATTTTGAACCTCTAATAACGAGGATAGATTCCTGAATTTGTTATAATGAAATTGCAGCTACCCTCGTTGGTCTTAATTTTTCACAGGTGCCGTTTTTCAGAGCTGAAAATCAATTTTTTAAATACTTTGGTCATTCCTCTTCAAAAAATGTACTCTTAATTTATTTCGATAAAACTGGCGGTCCTCAAGATAAATCAGTTTTTATGTAAAAACTCAAAATTTACTAATGCTAAACACAGAGGAATGACCATAATATTTAAAAAGTCAGATTTCAGCTCTTTAAATGACACCTGTCAAAAATTAGGCTCAACGAGTATGGCGGCAAGTCCATTTCTGACTTCTCTGATGATCTAAAACATCTACTGTAGTATGGTTTAATGAGTCTTTATGGCCTCTATAAAATATTAAAATGCCACTAGATTATATAAGTCGGTTCAAAACTTAGAGCCGATAACGTAAATCGTTGGGTACCCCTTTAGGGCTCTGTAACTCCGTTAAGGGTCATTTTAGGATTTTTTTTTCTGTGAGAGAGTAGTGTTATTTTGACCTCCCCTGTATGTTCCTGAGAAATTAGGAGGTGCTTATCGCACACCCTGTATATACCAGCGTTGGCAGCAGGTCGTGTATATACTCGTCTTGTCTGCAGAATCTCCTTAAACTGCTCATTTAGGCAGAAAAGTTAATAAAAGCAAAATACATTTTCATGTGTTATTCATTTGAATCTCCTCATCAAATTTAAATTCATAACTACAGATTACAGGCCGACAATTCACTATATAGTCTCTTATTTTTTTTTATTAACTTTACCAATTTTAAAATGTACCATTCTACGCTTATGAAGATTTGCAAGAAATAATGCCATGCGAAGAAATCGGGTAACTACTAATTGGTCTGACACTTAACATCTGCATGTGATTAAGTAAATGTACTTGATGTAAAAGATTTATTTTTCAAAAGATATTTCGTGACATTCTTGCTATTAGCGAAATTGTATAACTCTGGAAAAAAATACCATAATAAGAAAGTGTAGTTTTATCGTGTCCAGTTAAAAAGACAGTAGTTTTCCCAATGTAATAGCATCCTTCGTTGTTAAGATAAATAAATTTTGCTAGCTCTATATAATTGAAGAAATAGAAACAGTTATGGTGTCAAATTAACTTTTTATCCTGTAATGTGATCTTATAGACCACATATGTGTAAAGGCCCTATGAGAAAAATTTATACCAAAGAAATGTGTATACTTTTTCTTTGTTTTTGACAAAGGTAGAAGTAGTACTTTCTACATGGAGATTCTGTGGAGGATCTTTGATAGTAAAACAATGAGTGTAAATAATATACAGATATTTTTAGGTGCTAAATGGGTTACTGATGCTTCTTTTAGTCATAAAATCTTTCATTGTTGAATCTTAACATTTTAGAATAGGAATAGAACACCGAAACGTAATAAGCAAGCGAGCCGTAACGCCAGATATATTCAGAAGGTCAAGGAAGATCTAAAAATAATATAATGAAAAAATACTCTGAATACTTGTACTCGTTAATTTCATGGTTTAAGGAAGAAGAGACCAGTTAATTAACGTCCGTCTTCAGCCCGCCCTGAATGAAATCCTACACATTCTCAATCTATTTACGTGATTAATACAGTAAATTGAAGCATGCATGCCGGGCAACACTCTTGCTTCTTAAGCTTCATATGTCCGAAAAGCGCTTTTTCCAAATGCACGGAAAATTTCTGGGTTATAATCGAAAAAATTATAATTAATATAGAAAACGGGATCTTAGCGTAATTATTAAAAAATATATTTTTTGTAAAACTAAAATATTTTCAAGTGGAACTAACAACTGATAATGCTGTGGTTTTTAAGTGTTTTTGGAACTAAAATAATGTATTTTGATAGTTGTTACGAGAAAAATATGTTTTGGAATAAAAAATTGTGCTTTTTTGAAAACAGGATAATGTAAAGACTTCATATTTTTTTACCATGGATTACTCTCTAAGGCATCTTAGGTGAGTTTCGATAAGATTAACGATCAATGTTACAATGTTAAATTATATTTACCCGTTAATTCCTTAAGATAGTCTAACCGAAATGCAGATTAATCTATCTGCAACAATTTCTTGACTGACTGACATATCAACACATTCTAAACTATTAAAGATAGAATCATGACATTTTAGGAAAAGATTGATAACAATATGAAGGCACTCACTGAGAAAGAATTGTTCAAAATTCTTAATCCAAAACGATGAAAATGAGTAATGTATCATTTGATAAATTTATCTATATTTCTTAATCAAATAGAGACATGGGCCCTATTTTGCTTTCAACAGACAGCTCTTAACAATATCTAAAAACTGGTTTCTTGATTTTTCGATATTCATGGTTTAAAAGGGGAAAAAGGGGTAAGATGTCGATTTTACGATTGATTAATTAAAAGTAATTGTCTTTACGAAAAATCACATTATAAACAGGATTTATGGTTTGGCATATTCTACATACGATTACATAAGAAATAATTTTTGCATTTATCGAAATTTCTTTTTGCAAAACTGAAAGAAATTAAAATTAATTTTCACTATTTTACCAGATAACTCTAAAACTATTACATAGATTTTATTCAAACTTCAATAGTATATAGCGGCAATTCGCAACAATAGTATAAAATTTATTTCACAGTGAAATCATAAATGGAAACAGAGTAATAGCGAGACAAGTAAATTAATTATGGCGGGGTAATGTATTAGCCTCCCAAAATCGTTCCTCACTACCCCCACGGGCGGAGCCGCTACGACTAGTAATAATAAGCTTTAAACTATAAAATACAATATTAAAAAGAACAAGTATGTATTAGACCTTTAGCTGCTATCCAATATTTTATATAAAAATTTAGTAATTATTTAGTTAAATGACACCTCGCCAAAATAAACCATTTTTTTTTCCAAAAACGTATTTTTTGAGGTGTAGATTGTCAAAATGGAAACGAAACTTCACGAAAACGTTTACTATTCAAGATATTTCTTCTTACAATATACTTGCTTTGGGGATCGGGATATCTATGCTAAATATTTGGTAAAAGGAAAGTCTTCCATTAAAATGTTTCCAGCTTCAATATGGTTAAATTCTGGAAGACTTGGTGTGTTGCAAAATGCAATTTCTATTGATAACATTTAATGTGAACTTAAAAGAACATTACAATTTTTTTATGTTAAGTAGACCAGTCTTTATTGATGTTGTTACTACTTAATCCTAGGTTTTTTTCAAAAAAAAAATGACCGCTGTATCGTCTGAGTATGTGTTCTAAATGCATGTTTATTAGAGAGATATAGTCGATAAACAAAATCGGTCTCAATACTGTCCCCTGAGGAACCCATTTTTGCTATTCGAATGGTTGCTATAGATTACCAATTCCTTAAAATGTTTTCTCTTTCTTAAGTAACTCTCAAAGAAACTTAACACAGCACCACAGAGACATTTAAAACCTCTAAAAGTGAGTCAGGGGCACTATGTGAAATGCCCTGAGAAGATCTGGACACAGCAAGATACTTTTTATTATCAAGGTTTCCACTAAAGTATCGACCAAAATTGTTATATTTATAACACTTCGACAATCTGTAGCATCCTGTAGCCTAAGAGGTAGTAGTAAAATGCTTACATGTTCTTTTACTGTTTTCAAAGCACGTTGGTATCATCAAAGGAAACAGAATAATAGAGAGAAAAATAAATGAATTATTACTGGGTAAAGTATTAGCCTCCCAAAATCTTTCCTTACTACCCTCACGGGCGGAGCCGTGATGGATACTAAATAATAAGTTTTAAACTATAAAATACAATACTAAAAAGGGTAAATATGTGTTAGACATTTAGCTGTTTGTCCAATCTAGTAAAATTACCACTAAAATATCGACCAAAATTGTTATATTTATAACACTTTGCCAATTTGTAGCATCATAACAGCCTAAGAGATTGCAGCAAAATGTTTACATCGTCTTTTATCATTTGTCTAAAATGCAACTTGTCAAAGTACATTGCATCATCAATGGAAAGAGAATAATAGCGAGAAAATTAAATGAATTTTTGCAGTATATTGTATTTTCCTCTCAAAATCTTTCCTCATTAGCAGCAGGCAGAGCCACGACGGCTAGTAAAGAATAAGTTTTAAACTATAAAATAAAACACCAAAAAGGGCAATTTTGTATTAGACATTTAGCTGTTTGTCCAATCTAGTAAAATTATAACTGAAATATCGACTAAAATTGTTATATTTATAACACTTTGATAATCTGTAACAGCCTAAAAAGTAGTAGTAAAACATTTGCATAGTCTTTTATTATTTGTCTAAAATGCAACTTTTCAAAGCATATTGATATCATCAATGGAAACAGAATAATAGCGAGGAAAGTAAATCAATTATTGTGCTGTGATGTAAAAAACTCTCAAAATCGTTCCTTACCACCAGCAGACCGAGCCGCGACGGCTGGTGAATAATAAGTTTTAAACTATAAAATAATTGTTGTATTTATGACACTTTACCAATCTGTGGCATCCCAACAGCGAAAGAGGTAGTAGTAAAATGTTTTCATCGTCCTTTATTGTTTGTCCAAAATGCAATTTTTCAAATCACATTGATATTTTCAATGGAAACAGAACAATAGCGAGAAAAACAAATGAATTATTGCGGGGTAATGTATTAGCCTCCCAATATCATTTCTCACTACTCCACGGGCGGAACCGCGATGCTAGTAATAATAAGTTTTAAACTCTAAAATACAATACCAAAAGGGGCAAGTATGTATCAGATATTTAGCTCTTTGTCTAATCTAGCAAAATTAACTCTAATGTATCGACCAAAGTTGTGGTTTTTATAATACTTTAATAATCTGTAGCATCCTAACAGCCTAAGAGGTAGTTGTAAAATATTTACATCGTCCTTTATTAATTGTCAAAAATGCAACTTTCCAAAGCACATTCATATCATCAATGGGAACAGAATAAAGCGAGAAAAGTAAATAAGTAATTGCGATGTAATGTATTAGACTCTCAAAATCGTTCCTCACCATAAGCAGGCGGAGCTGCGACGGCTAGTAAATAATAAGTTTTAAACTATAAAATATAATACTAAAAAGGGCAAGTAATGTATTACTCCACGGACGGATCCGCGACGACTAGTAATAATAAGTTTTAAACTATAACATATAATACTAAAAAGGGCAAGTATGTATTAGATATTTAGCTGATTGTCCAATCTAGCAAAATTACTACTAAAGTATCAATCAAAATTGTTATATTTATAACCCTTCGACAATCTGTAACATCCTAATAGGCTAAGAGGTAGTAAAATAATATTTAACTTGCAACTGAAAATTTCTAATACTGGTTTTTATTTTTTTTTACAATAAAATAACGGACTATCTGAGAAACGCTAAAATACTATGAAAACGACAGTAATAACCACAACTTTGTAACCTTTCAGATAATAAAAGTGCCTAGAAACAATTAAAAATTGTAAACTTAAGGCTCCCGTCAGTTATATAACAAGAAAAATGTTAATTCACTAACGTGGTCTAACTTTAAGACTGATCTACTAACAGTAGAGGATATAAATTAACAAGTACAACAATAAACCAATCAAGTTATGATTCTTAAAAAACAAGAATGTAACCAATACAAAAAACAAATATCTTTTATAGTCCCTTTACAGATTCTTACGCTTTTTGTCGAAACACCTATTGACACATTATATCCATCATAATCTACGGCTGTCAATCATAGATATTAAAAAGAACACTCCTGAAAGCAAGATATTGGTAATAATATTAGGATTGGTGATAGAAAACAATATATATATAGAGCGAAACAGAATCATGAACTGCGTCAGTATTTTAGAGACTCACCACTGGATTGGTTAATCAAAATTCAAAGATTACAATAGTGGGGCTATGTGGTTGGGTAGTAAGAGAATTGTCAACTTGGAAAATCAGGAAAAAGGAAGACCAAGGATGAGTTGGGAAAATGCAGTTGCTGGTAACGCCAAAGAATTATTAAAAAATAGAAATTGAAAAAAGAGGACAAGATAGCGATGGTTGAAGGCAGAAATTGAAAGAGGCCAAAGCTCAAAATTTATTTTTAATAAAAATACACTACAGAGGTAAACCTCTAAATGGTACTATATATATATATATATATATATATATATATATATATATATATATATATATATATATATATATATATGTATATATTACACAAAGAAAGAACTTCCATTAAGATTGCGAGCAAACAAATTAAAACAATCGCGCTACTCTACTCTAGAATTAAAACACCGGTTTCACTGAAAGAAAACTGGAATATTATTTATAAGATCCCATGCCTAAATTATGACCAAGTTTATATAGGCCAAACTTGTAGTAATCTTTCAGGTAGAATAAGTTTCCCTAAAAGCGATTGTAATAGGGGAATGTTTTCTAGAGCTCTTGCAACGAACCACTTTCCATGAACAAAAGAGGAGATATAGAAAACCTCAGCAATTTTCTCAGTCGGATATTTTTAGTCACTGTTCTGAATGTTATCACACTTGTTCAGCTGGGTGCGGAGATCGCCTTTCTTGATATCTAAACTGCATTACACTTTGATGGTTATGACTGATTTGAGTCATAATTTTAATTTTTTATCATTTTTTCTGCTTAATAACTGATACCTCCGCTCCCAGAATGATTACCTGTTTTTGGGTAGTGTAAACTTTACCTATTAAAACGGGCTTTTGGCGTCAATTGTCAAATTATCAATTTCATTCAAAATTTTAAAATGGTATTTCAACGACTTCTACGTGCTCAAAATCAGTTTCTTAATTAAATTAAAGAATTTTTGCCTTTTAAAATATTTCTTTTCATATTATGTGATCTTAGTGTTAGATACTAATGATTCTATCTGTTGAACAAAACCTGGCTTTACATATATACCCACTTTGGTAGATCGTTTTCCTTTATTTTTATTTTAGAAGAATAGAGTTATGGAAGGTTATTTTCTCCTTTGTAGAAGTCTTGATGAAAGGAATAAAATTTCTCGAAAGCTAGACTAACAAAAAAAAGTTTTCTTTCCTGGCTAACCATCCTTTTGACTGCAGCCACACAAAAGTGCATTAAACCTCTCGGTTTAGTTGGCTTTATAAAGGGTGTTTTTTATAAAGGTATAGAACTTTAAGTTGGCAACACTTTTTTAACTGGCGGCCATTTTGTCAGCTGTCAAGTGATTTATGTTTAGTTTGGTTTGGCATTTCAACATGAATAGACTGACGCCTGAACAACGCTTCCAAATTGTGCAAATTTATTTTGAAAATCATGGTTCTGTTCGAAATACGTATGGCTCACTACGTCCATTTTACGGTCAACATAATCGTCCATCAGAGCAATTAATTCGATTAACTATGGAACGTTTTCGCACCATGTTTACTCTAAATGATAATACGCATCCACAGAGACGTCGTACAGTGCGTACAGAAGAAGTCATTGCTGCTGTAGAGCGTAGCGTAGAGGAAGACTCGAATCAGTCTATCCGCCATCGTGCACAGGAATTGGATATGTGTCTATTCACTTTATGGAAGATTTTGCGGAAATATCTTGGTTTGCGTGCTTACAAAATCCAACTCGTGCAAGAATTAAAGCCACACGATCACCTAGCAAGGCGTAGATTCGGTGAATGGGCCAAAAACAAAATTGTCGTTGATCCCGATTTTCATAAGCGAATTTTGTTTAGCGATGAAGCTCACTTTTGTTTGAATGGATACGTCAATAAACAAAACTGCCGTATTTGGAGTGATGATAATCCTCAAGTATATGTTGAGACACCGTTACATCCAAAAAAACTGACTGTTTGGTGTGCTTTATGGGCTGGTGGAATCATTGGTCCGTACTTCTTTAAAAACGATGCTGGTGAGAACGTTACAGTCAATGGTGACCGCTATAGAGCCATGATTACTGACTTTTTCGTTCATCAATTGAACAACCATGATGTGCAGGAGCTGTGGTTTCAACAAGACGGCGCAACATGTCACACAGCTGGTGCCACAATTGATTTATTGAAGGAAACGTTTGGGAACCGCATAGTTTCATGTTTCGGACCCGTGAATTGGCCTCCAAGATCGTGCGACTTAACGCTGCTAGACTATTTTCTGTGGGGATATGTGAAGTCGCTAGTCTACGCCGATGAGCCCGAAACGATTGATCACTTGGAGAACAACATTCGCCGCGTTATTGCCTATATACGGCCACAAATGTCGGAAAAAGTCATCGAAAATTGGACCTCCAGATTAGACTACGTCTGAGCCAGCCGTGACGGTCATATGCCAGAAGTCATATTTAAATTATAATGTCAGAAGGTTATCTTTCGAATAAAGTAAATTTAATGTCAATTTAAAAAATTCATCTTTGTTTTATTCCATTTAAAAGTTCTATACCTCTATAAAAAAAACACCCTTTATATATAGAAAAAGAAAAAAAAAGTAAACACTAATGATGGAACATCACGAAGTATAATTGTAAATAAAGAGAATACAATAAAAATGTTACTTATATGAAAAGTCAATAAACGTATTTTGACCATGGTTAATCCTGTGTTTTATCACAGAGGAAAGAGAGATGTAACGAGTTGGTAACGGTCTTGTTTCATAACAGACATTTTGATATGGAAAACGAACTTTAAATAATAAGTATTTAAGGAATTTATATTGCACTCTCTCAATCCTGTCGATATAGTATGCCGGATTACTGAACAGTATTCAGTTATAGTTTTGACTACATTTATATAAAGGGACACGATGACTTTCTTATTATTAAAGCGTTGGAATGTCTTATAATGAAGAACGTTCTGAATGTCCTGCTCACAATAGTGTCTATATGATGATTAAATAATCGACCTGATCAAATGTTATGCCCAAGTCACTTACTGCTGAACAAGTTTCTAGGAACGAACCACCAATATTATAAATATTTTGGGTGGGTGTAGGAGATCTTGTAAAAGTAATGGTGTTATATTTTGTAATGCTAAGAGAAAGATTCATGTAACACCATTGCACAAAGCGATCCAAATCAGATTGACGAGCAGATCTATCTCCCGCGCTAGCAGTGAAGAACTTCATCCGCATATAACAAACAGTTAATATTTATAAAACCAATGTAATATCGTTTATGAATAGTTAAAACAATACTGGATCAATATGAGAACCTTGCGGAACCCCGGACGTCACTAACACATCTCAAGAAGCCGAATACTGCACAATAACCTGCTAATAGCGACTGAAGGAAGAAAATAATTGTAATATGTGGCCAGATTAGTTGCCGTAGAACGACTCTAATAAAAACCCTATTGGTGTAGAGAGATGTAGATTTTATAGGTGGAAAATAACTCATCAGTGATGATACCCTCAAACACTTTTGAAATTGTGGAAATCAAAAAAATGCCTCTATTGTGGGTGATATCGTCCTTATTTCCCCATCTTGTAAACGAGTACTAGGTTGAAATATTTCAAGGAGGACGAAAAAAGTTCCCCTATCAAAGAATTCCTGAAAAATTGTGCTCAAAGGAGCCGACATTGTGTCACAACAAGTCTTTAGAAGTGTTGGTGGTAAACCGTCGGAACCAGCTTTCTTAGTCGAATCCAAACTCTCCTCAGAAAAAAGTATGAGATGCCAAACTGACTGAAGCGCATCAATATTTACATCATTGGAAGCAAAATAACACGTTTAAAAATGATCTAAAAACGCATTAACTATATCATAGGGAACAGTGAACTGACTTGAGACTAATGGAAAAGAAAAAGAAAAGGAAAATTTAAAAAATTACAGACCAATAATAATTCAAGCCATTATAGAAAGGGTTTTGAATCAATTAATAAACGAATACGCACAAAAACACAATTAATATTAATCAATATGAGTTTTTTAAAAATAGATAAGTTTTATTAAATAAAGTTTCGTTAGTTTAAGGTATATGAAGAGAGATGTGACAAAGCTTTTAACAGAGTATTAGCCGACCCTTACTGCTAAATTAAGTGAATTTGACATACACTGCAACTTACTGTCGCTCCTTACTTCGGATCTGAGAGATAGATACCAATATATAGCAGTTAATGGCTTCGTCTCAAAGACATATTTTGTTACATTGAGTGTATCACAAAGCTGTCATTGGGTGCGTTACTTTAAATTTATAATTTTAATAACAAATATATGAACAATCAAAATTTCAGTAAGAAATAAAGAAATCTTTCTGCCGTATTTAAATAGTTTGTTATATATGTAATTCTCCTTTCAGGCAGAGAATATGAAAAATATATGTACAAACAGTTTCCTGCAAATATCGCTCTGCTCCTCTCTCCATAAGCGTTTCGATCACCTCATGATCTCGTCAGTGGAGCTGTATCGGACCGAGAGCAACATTAGCAGGAAATAACTGATATATGAACCATAAATTTCAAGGTATGTCAGACTGAAAAATATCGCCAGTCGAACGACATCTGTGAGTCAACGGAGTAAAGTGAAATTTTTAAACAATCAAAATTTCAGTAAGAAATAAAAAAATCTTTCTGCCGTATTTAAACAGTTTGTTATATATGTAATTCTCCTTTCAGGCAGAGAATATGAAAGATATATGTCAGTTTATTTCCTGCAAATATCGTTTTGGTCCTCTCTCCATACGCGTTTCGATCACCTCATGATCTCGTTAGTGGAGCTGTATCGGACCGAGAGCAACATTAGCAGGAATTAACTGATATATGAACCATAAATTTCAAGGTATGTCGGCAGGATATTACACCTGCTGTCTACCAACTTCGATGTCAGACTGAAAAATATCGCCAGTCGAACGACATCTATGAATCAACAGAGTAAAGTGAAATTTTTAAACAATCAAAATTTCAGTAAGAAATAAAGAAATCTTTCTGCCGTATTTATATAGTTTGTTATATATGTAATTCTCCTTTCAGGCAGAGAATATGAAAAATATATGTACAAACAGTTTATTTCCTGTAAATATCGCTCTAGTCCTCTCTCCATACGCGTTTCGATCACCTCATGATCATTAGCAGGAAATAACTGATATATGAATTTTCAGTCTGACATCGAAGTTGGTAGACGGCAAGTGTAATTTCCTGCCGACATAGCTTGAAATTTATGATTCATATATTTCCTGCTAATGTTGCTCTCGGTCCGATACAGCTCCACTGACGAGATCATGAGGTAATCGAAACGCGTATGGAGAGAGGAGCAGAGCGATATTTGCAGGAAATAAACTGTTTGTACATATATTTTTCGTATTCTCTGCTTCAAAGGAGAATTACATATATAACAAACAAATTTGTGGTTATTAATCTAAACCTTATCCTTGACGCAATAAAGTTCAGAATTGTATGAAAGGCATTATTTTTAAATTCGCGTTCCCTACAGACTATTGGTAGTAAAGCTCAGGGGTGGCTCCAATCTAACTTTAGAAAATGTAGAGTTTAGAAAAAACAGCGTGTGTGCATAATGAAAGAAAAATAATAATAAACAATTTATTAACAATGAACATATAATGGTTAAAAATTGATACAATACTGCAAGGTAAGTTTATCAACAAACCGTGCAAAAGTTATAATATAACCCGTATAATAAACTCGAATTGTTTTAAAAATTACCAACAGAAACAATATTTTTACACCAACCTTGTAGTATATAAAAAAACCCTTTAATTTACTCTTTTAGATACAGTTATTAAATATCTATGAATAATTAACCTCTTAAAATTAACAAAAATAATCAGATCTAAAGATAACAATAGGGATAGGAAAGTTAATCAGACGTTAGCAGAATACAAAGAACATGATATGTATCAATAGATTAATACAGAGTCTGCCTTTTTCTAATTATATCAAACATATACCTAAAGAAAAAAATAGATTCACGATTTGTCAGCTAATTAAGATAAAAGCCTGTTGCTTCAAGGCGATATGTTTTTGAAGATAGTTTAAGATAAGTTGTCTTTCACTAAGTTGTGATGAGATAAGCTAGGTAGATTAATCTATCTCCTTAAAATTGGAACAGACAAACAGGTGGAGTCAAAATTCTACAGATAAGCTTGAAATAAGCCAAAGATAAAAGCTAAAAATTAAGACTCACCTGTATTTCTCCTAACGAAGTAGTTTGGAACTACAGTATTCTTTATCATATGGCTTTGGCTCCAGTATGCTTCATACAGTATTTATCACACAAATTCCCTCAGATAAGAAAAGATAAAATTATATAATGACAAGTAGCTTTGAAATAGGTTGTTTCCTGGTTACAGTACTAAAAAACATAGCACTAGGCATTACAACTCTTAAAACAGTACTATGTTACTAAAATGCTTTAGCAATTGGTAGTCTAGATAAAGAAAATAGGTAATTTAGACCAGCAAAAGGTCTTTAAGATAGTTTTCATGACTTAAGGTATGACTTTTTAGAAATTACATGCCATCTTTACGCCTACGTGCCAAGATATGATAGCATTTGTTCAGAGACTCCTGCAGACGGAATATTCTTGGATGTTCAATCTGCAATCATTCAGCTAACCCATATTAGTAGCTATTTTCTATTAATCAGTAATTTTGACTTGAAAATTTATTTATTTTGTTGTTTTCAAACGTTTTTGATTAGCGAATTTATAGCTTTTAAAATTGCATTAATTGAATTTACTCTTCTTTATTCTAGTTTAATTACAAAGTTAATATTTCAAGGAAAAGTATTTAAAGTCTTGGTAGGAAAGTTGCTAGGAAATTTAGGGTTTTCAGGTTAGATAATGGCACAAAACCGCAACACATTCAGAACATCAGTTGCACGTATCTTCATACTAATTACTTTTGTCACTTGTTGGGAAATGATTGTTATTATTATAATTTTATTAAAGTATAACTATTGCTTATCTTGTTTAAAAATATTCGGGCTAAAGCTAATTATTATTAGAAATAAAATACATGTATTTTGATGATTATTTTGACGTTCAATTATTTTTACTGAGAATGCAAGAAATACCTAGTAACTTTGCAGATAAAATATGAAATTATTTTAAAGTTAAAAGGATTAA
The DNA here is from genome assembly GCA_034092305.1 of Diaprepes abbreviatus. NCBI lineage: Eukaryota > Metazoa > Arthropoda > Insecta > Coleoptera > Curculionidae > Diaprepes > Diaprepes abbreviatus. Next base: position 6,158,258 of record JASJET010000116.1, read on the forward strand.
AAAGTTGTTGTGATTATGCTAAGCCTTAAATAACCTGTAGTTATTTGGTACTAAATCTACGAAAAACCAAGAGGAGCGAGCAGACTTCCAGGGAGCCTTTGTCTTTTTGATATTTATTTTTAGGTATTTAGAATGCTACTAATATGGGACAGCAGAATGATTGTAGATGGAACGGCAAATGCTACCAAGAATATTCCCCTTGCAGGAGTCTATGAACAAATGCGGTCACAAAGATGACCAACCATGAATTGGAAACATGTGCCGTAAAATGAATATTATTGTTAAATATCAAATAAATTTACTTCCTGCAGATACATTTAAACATGGTTACGCAAACACAAAAAGTAATTTTAATCTCAGAGAAGGTAATCTTCTAAATTTTGAAATCTCAGTTTTTTGCAATAAGCGAACGAAGACCCATCATTCATAAATCGGATCTTCCACCACAGAAAAACTCTCAAATAAAATGTTTGATAAATTTTTAAATTTGGCGGAACAAACCAACCGAATAAAAAAGATGACAAACTAACAAAAATAGTTCAAAAATGTTTTAAGTTAAATAAGTTAAATTAAAAAAAAAATCGTTTTCTTGTCACTAAAACGCTTTTTTGAAAACAAAATCCTGACAAATGGGAACAAATATTTAATGGACTGACTTATACTTGCGATCGATTATCATGACTAGCTGGAATTGCTGGGTGGTTATATACTCTCTTACGGGTTTATAACATGTGTTAAAAGAAAAGAAAAAATTCCGTAGTATACTTCGATTCACCTTTATTTGACATTTTTTAAATATTTTTTTTTTCATTCTAAGACTTTGCTGTAAGCTCATGATTGAAAAAAATACATAAACACATTAAGACTATAATAACTATTAGATAAAACAAAAATAAATTTTTACGGTCGTCGTTTAACAAGTTGCCATTTTTTATCTTGAGAGCATAAAAATAATGGTGAAGAGTTTGTTTTTTTCGAATTTCACTCTGATTCTCACTTCATATGCGTATCGTTCATCTAATTGTCTCATCAGTGTAGCCGTAATGAATCTAGAGCAAGAATTCTCAGAAAACAGCTATTAATAAAAAATTTTCAATTTGAGATATGTTGGCTGCAAACATTTTCTTAACTTTCAAGCTTCTTACTACTCTGTTGTATACCGGGTGTCAACGAATCTATTAGACAAGTCATAATTTTTAGAGTATTATGTGTATCAAAATGAGAATTGGTACAGGTAAATAGTATGTGAAGAGGAGAGTTTTCGCATATTTTCCACTTTCCGGTCACTTTCGGTTTCACCGGAAGTGGCCCCGGTTTTGAATTTTTAAATGGAACACCCTGTATATTTTAACATTTTTGGATTTCTGAGACAATTCTAGATCAGAATGTAACTTTTTAAGTCTACTTCATTTTTTTAGAGCCACTTTTAAAATTGCATCTAGGTGGCCATGATCGGACGCAAACTAATCTAAGGCCCTTAGGTGATGTCAAAAAAATACAATCGCAAAGTTTTAGTGACTAGTATGAAAGACAGGAATAAGACAAGTTGACAACATTACGTTTTCATTTCTAACTATTAATTTTCAAATGGCGACCTCTTTTTGACAACTACTTTTCGAAAAAAGCATTCTTTGACGAATCTAACGGTACTAATTTATTTGCGATTGGATTAGACATAAGAACAGAAATTAAATATTATTAAGCAAAATACTGGATAATTTATTTACTTATGACAAGTGCGCCATGGACAGCCATGATGCATAATAATTTGCAACTGTTTTTATCAAGTCGTCTTTGGAAAACAAAGCACTCACTTAAGTAGATAATGACAGTGACATACGCTCTAAGAACAGACAAATCAAATATTAATAACATATCCACTTTTTCACTTTGAGTATACATTATTTTAACGAAAATTTAAACTAAACTTAACGAAAAATTAAGAAACTTTTACGTCTGTTCTTAGAGCGTATGTCACTGTCATTATGTACTTAAGTGAGTGCTTTGTTTTCCAAAGAAAACTTGATAAAAACAGTTGCAAATTATTATGCATCATGGCTGTCCATGGCGCACTTGTTATAAGTAAATAAATTATCCAGTATTTTGCTTAATAATATTTAGTTTCTGTTCTTATGTCTAATCCAATCGCAAATAAATTAGTACCGTTAGATTCGTCAAAGAATGCTTTTTTCGAAAAGTAGTTGTCAAAAAGGGGTCGCCGTTTGAAAATTAATAGTTAGAAATGAAAACGTAATGTTGTCAACTTGTCTTATTCCTGTCTTTCATACTAGTAACTAAAACTTTGCGATTGTATTTTTTGGAGATCACCTAAGGCCCTTAGATTACTTTGCGTCCGATCATGGTCACCTAGATGCAATTTTAAAAGTGGCTCTAAAAAAATGAAGTAGACGTAAAAAGTTTGTAAAATGTTACATTCTGATCTAGAATTGTCTCAGAAATCCAAAAATGTTAAAATATACAGAGTATTCCATTTAAAAATTCAAAACCGGGGCAATTTCCGGTGAAACCGGAAGTAGCCGGAAAGTGGAAAATATGCGAAAACTTTCCCCTTCACATACCATTTACCTGTACCAATTCTCATTTTGATACACATAATACTCTAGAAATTATGACTTGTCTAATAGATTCGTTGACACCCGGTATATAGATGTCGTTTCACTGTTGATATTGCAATGAAGGACTAGAATAACTTTTTTATACGCCCTTGTATTACAAATATATTTCGATGCGATGAGTCATCTTTATTATAATGAGTCGTATTTTTAGATAGTTCACAAGTTTTATGCTAATATATTTATTGTTATTTCTAGGAGGTTCTATAGGCATATAAATAGAGATAAAATCGTAATAATATTTACAGTTTAACATCGAAAATATCTGCAGATATAACATCTTGCCGACATGTCTCGGGATGAGGATTTTATATAGAAAGTTGTTTTTTGTAAATTTTACTCTCAGCGTATTACAGATTAGATCAAATGATGGTCGAATATTGAAAAGAGAGAAAACTAGTATGCAATTTACAATCAATAAACTGGCATCTCTAAGATTATCCTGGATATACAGACAGACGCATAAACTTTCTTTTATACTGTGTATTGATACAATAATTCTAATATTAAATCGAACCATTTGCGACCCACTCAGATTTTAAAAACAACATATTTGCCGAAAATATTTGAACTTTATAAACTACATTTCATGCAAATCGAATATCATCTTCGTAGGTTTAAATACTCCAATAAAAAATCACGAAAAGTTTTGAAACCGCAGGCAATCATTAACTTTTAAACATTAAATCCTTCTTAGATTTGAATAATAATATTCTCCATAATAGGAAATTTCAAATAATTCTACTGACAGCTTTAATGTAGGTTTACTTAATATAGGTGTGACATAAAAGTTTTTATTTTGTGAAGAGGTAATAGTTTTAGACTTTTTAATGTTTCTTTAGTTGGAAATAAGATATTCAGATAAAATTATTGAAACATTAATAATAAATATATACAGGGTGAGTCAACGATTGGATGAAGTAAGTTTGTGCCTTTTCGGTGAAATTTACAAAGAAACTATATACATTGTTTGATACAGTTTATTTTTACGCAGATTTTAAAAATATTTAGGACTCTACAGGGTGAGCCAAAAAACTAGGACAGCATAAAGTTGTATTTTTTTAAATAGAACACCCTATATACGAATCGTATTTTCGATTTAGCTTATAATTTTAAATCTTTTTTATTAAGGATTTACTATAACAAAACTTTATAGTTTCTGAGATAATTAAGTTTAAAGAAAAAAAGTCACATTTTCAAGCATCAATTCAATCCTAAATAACGTTTTCAATTTTGTGACAAATATATTCAAATTTGGAATTTAGCAAGGCCAAGGACAAGTTAATATAATTTTTACCTAATATTTGCAATAAAAGCTACAGGGTGTTGAACACATCGGCTCAAATTTGAACAAGTTTAAATGAATAAATATCTTTTTTTCAAATGGTACACCCTGTATATTTTCATGTTATTTAATAGAGTAATAAAAACCCTAAAAGTTTTGTTCAATATATCCTTTACCTATTTATAATAGTTTTTGAGATATTTCAGTTTTTCTAATTTTCCATACTTTTTTACAGAAATAGTCTTCATTATCATAGTAGCCATGGCAAAAACAATGTAAAAGAACATTTTTCTGTGTGTCAAATTTATAACCGCAATCGCTTCTTTTGGTTTTTAGGTAGTGTAGTTTGGTTTTTTTTGGATTCATCTTATATTGTAAAATGAATTTTCCAAAGAATGAGTTAATAGATATGATTTATACAATAGGAGAGGCTCAAAAAAATTGCCTTCTTGCTCAAAGAATTTACAAAATGAAGTATCCTGATCGACGCCAACCTAATACCCATACTTGTCAAAACTTAATGCAAAGATTTGATTCTTCTGGTACTGTTGATTATCCAAAACGTAAAGTGGTCAACAATCCAGTAACTAATGAAGAAAAAGAACTACAAGTATTGTTAAATGTTCAGGAAAATCCTTATATTGGTAGCCGTCAGTTAGCAGCATTATGTGAAACATCACAATCCACCGCTAATCGTACTACCAAGAAATATAGGTATCATCTATATCACATGGAATTACACCAAGAATTGCATGGACAGGATTTTGAAAGTCGTGTAAACTTTTGTCGTACAATAAATGCGGAGATTCAATTAAATCCAAATTTATTATGCAAGGTAATGTTTAGTGATGAAGCTACTTTTAGAAGTAACGGTGCCATAAATAGACGCAACATGCATTATTATGCCACAGAAAATCCATTTTGGATTAGAGAGGTGCAACATCAAAACCACTGGTCATTAAATGTTTGGTGTGGTATTCATCATAATCGAATTATTGGACCCCACTTTTTTAATCAACCACTAAATGGCCATAGTTACCTGAACTTTCTACAAGAAGAACTACCCCAACTGCTTCAAGGTCTCGATAGGGATGAGCTCGACAGTATGTGGTTCCAGCACGATGGTGCGCCTCCGCATTACCATCGTGAAGTTCGTGCGTTTTTGGACCAACGATATCCGCAAAAATGGATTGGACGTGGGGGTTTCATTGAGTGGCCACCAAGGTCTTGCGACATTACCCCATTAGATTTCTTCCTATGGGGTTATATTAAAAATAAGGTGTATGTTAATCCACCAACAACAGTGGAAGATATGCGAAACAGGATTAGGGATACCTGTAGAACAATAACGCCACTAATTTTGTCCAGGGTCCGAGAAAATCTGCAAAAAAGACTAAATTTGTGCATTGCACAAGAGGGTCGTTTATTCGAACACTTATTAAAAAGAAATAATTAATCTCAGTATTTAATAGGTAATTTTTTTGTTTCAATTTAGTATAAAAGTAAATATGTATTTGCCTTGTCGTTATTGTTGTGTTAATTTTTTCACATTATGTTTAATTAAACTATTGCCGTTGTAATATAACGAATAATGTATTTCATCATATTTAACCACATTCTGTTTGTTTCTGTAGTTTCTTTTTATTATTTTACATGGCTACTATGATAATGAAGACTATTTCTGTAAAAAAGTATGGAAAATAAGAAAAACTGAAATATCTCAAAAACTATTATAAATAGGTATAGGATATATTAAACAAAACTTTTAGGGTTTTTATTACTCTATTAAATAACATGAAAATATACAGGGTGTACCATTTAAAAAAAAGATATTTATTCATTTAAACTTGTTCAAATTTGAGCCGATGTGTTCAACACCCTGTAGCTTTTATTGCAAATATTAGGTAAAAATTATGTTAATTTGTCCTTGGCCTTGCTAAATTCCAAATTTGAATATATTTGTCACAAAATTGAAAACGTTATTTAGGATTGAATTGATGCTTGAAAATGTGATTTTTTTTCTTTAAACTTAATTATCTCAGAAACTATAAAGTTTTGTTATAGTAAACCCTTAATAAAAAAGATTTAGAATTATAAGCTAAATCGAAAATACGAATCGTATATAGGGTGTTCTATTTAAAAAAATACAACTTTATGCTGTCCTAGTTTTTTGGCTCACCCTGGAGAGTCCTAAATATTTTTAAAATCTGCGTAAAAATAAACTGTATCAAGCAATAAATATAGTTTCTTTGTAAATTTCACCGAAAAGGCACAAACTTACTTCATCCAATCGTTGACTCACCCTGTACAATGAGGACTTAATGTCTGCCATAATCTTAAAAAACCCTGAGTTTTTTGAATAATTGTTCGGACAATTCGTCATCAACTTTGATTTGATAATCAGTCCCCAAATTTTTTGGACACTTGTAGACTTCCGGCAAAATTTTTAACATTTTTTTCTATTACATATCTTAACCTCATATACCTGGTTCCGATTTATTTGAGAGTTAAAATTCGAAATACAATAATTATTTACCAGCATTATTTATTCAAGATCCTGATCCTTGGTTACATTTTGTCAAATTGGGATACTGACTATTCAGATAAAAATATAATTTTGCCGTGAAACGGAAGTTTCCAAAATAGAAATTCTAAAAAACCCAATATTTTTCTTAATTTTCAAGGAATTTTATTTTTATTTAGTAATAAAAATGTAATTAAATCTCCTTTAAGTCACGTGACAACGAACACGAATCAAAGTGAATGATGTCACTCCATATTAACGTCATCGCTGACACTCCGTTCTAATACGGTTATTCTTTTGAGTCATTATTACTTTCAGTTCTATCACTTAAAGTAATCATGATCACGTCGACCTAATGACAAGTAAAGGCATATTCAAAAGAACATGAAGTCACTTTCACTTTTTTCATTTGATTACTTGATAATTACTATTTTTCTTCTTCCTCTTTTATTTAAGACGACGTCTTGTTTTTCTGCTATATTAAGCCTCCTGTGATATTGATGTCCAACATTCGTGTCATCGTTTTGGAGGTCGACCAGTGGGTCTTCTAGTGTTTGATATTTCGTTCTTAGCCCATCGATCGTCGCCCATTCTGTCCACATGGTCCCTCCAATATCTGCGCCTTGACCTTATGAACCGTACCACATCAGGCACCTTGAGCTCTTCCCTTATTTCGGAACTTCTTATTTGATCTCTTAGGGTTACTTTTTTGATTGTTCTTAACGTTTTCATTTCACCCGTTCGTAGTATACTTTTTGTTTTAGATGTTTCGGCTCGAATTTCCGATGCATAAGTTAGTACTGGTCTTATCACAGTTCTGTAGATGCGTACTTTGCTCTCTGTGGACATATACTTATTTTTTCAGATTATGTCCCTCAGGCATCCTGATATCCTTGAGGCCTTGTTAGCCTGTGCTCTGACTTCCTGGTATAGACTTTTATTGCTCCCAAGTATCTGCAAGATATGCTTTGTCTGATAGGATGGTTCTTCACCACCAATTTGCATCTGACAGGATCTTTTGAAATTACCATCGCTTCGGTCTGTTCTGTAGATATTTCCATATTTAAATTTTTTGATGTGGTCTGGAATTGGTGCAGTAGTCGTTGCAGATCGTCTTCATTTTTCGCTAACAGATTTTCGTCCCATTTTGTATCCTCCATTGACTTCTTTTACATTTTAAATTATCTTGTCCATAATTAAATTGAAGAGAAATGGACTCATACTGTCGCCTTGTCGAATTCTCGTCATGATAGGTATTTCCTCTGCTACTCCTTGTTGTGTCTTTATGCGTGTCTTATTGTTTTTACTTAGCTCTTCAATTACCGTAATATAGTTGTGGTTAACGCCATTTTCCTGAAGTATTTGCAAGACGTCTTTAAGTCGAACTCTATCAAACGCTTTTTTAAGATCCACTAGACAGATGAAAAGAGGTTTATTGTATTCTATCGATTTTTCAATAGTCTGTAGGATAATGAAAATTGCATTAACTGTCGATCTGTTCAGTCTAAACAGAATATTAGTACAGCCACTGAAGGTAAAAAAAGACTATTACCTTAGAATTTTTTGAACCTTCATCGATTTTCATGAAAATTTAGGATCAATCTTATTTTACCCTTAACTTCAAAAGTGACATGTGCTCGATTTGCGCCTGCATTTTAGGAGGAAATCCACCTATTCTGAAAGAAATTGAAAAAATGCAAATTTAAGCATTCTATCGGAGGAAATCTTATTTAGTTAAGTAGAATAAATATTCTTTAACATTTTTAAGCATGATTTTTGATTTACATCAATTTTTCAACAACCTTTAAGTCGAAAGTTATGAAAAAATTATTTTTAAAATAATAAATAAAATCGCACATTAACAGTGCACAAAACATTTGTTTACTGCTTATGATATAACTTATTGATATATGGTGACTTTTCAACCCTTAAAAATAACCCTTTATCCTGAAATCAATGAAAAAAATATTTTTTCGCAGCTTAATTGTGTTAATTGCGCATTTATAAATTAAAAACGTTTTTACTGGATATAAAAAAAATATTTATTTATTATGCAATTTTAACCCTTAGAAACTACCCCTTTGTCTTGAAATTATTTAAAAAAAAATATTTTTTAGCATGTTTGGCAGCTTCAATTGATTAAAATCTTTTTCACTGCTTATGATATATTTTATTTATTTATTTCAATTTCTCAACCCCTCAACATATACTGGCATATTACAATGTATTATAGAAGAGATATGTGTGTGTATATATAGACACACATATATTAATCTATTCTATTATGTAAGTCCCACTACGCTTCGGACCAGGTGCTAAAAGTGCTCCGTTTTTTTCTCTTCTTCAATCTTAAATATACAGTAATATTATGTGTTTATATATATATATATATATATATATATATATATATATATATATATATATATATATATACATATATATATATATATATATATATATATATATATATACATATATATATATATATATATATATATATATATATATATAACACACACGCTTCGGACCAGGTGTTAAAAGTACTCCGTTTTTTTCTCTTCTTCAATCTTAAATATACAGTAATATTATGTGTTATATATATATATATATATATATATATATATATATATATATATATGTATGTATACTTAGAATGTTGAGCAGCCGTCGAGGAAGCATCACTTGAAAATGCCAGCTGAGATGTTGGCGAAACTTCGCGAAGATATCTCTATTGACGAACGGAGTGACAACCGAAAAAGCACCAGTACACATTCCACCATCCATGAAACCTTGGCTTTGTTTCTTGTACCATAATACCACACATAAGAGGAATAACAGACAGAATCGGAAGAATCTTAAGAAAACACAACATACAGCCCATATTTAAACCACAAAAAACAATAGCCAACATCCTAGGAAATCCCAAAGACAAGACCAACTTTGGTCAGTACAGAACTACAAGGTACGCGTCATAAGAGAGGCCCTAGAAATCGAAAAAGCGGGACAGCTAATTAAACGAGACGATGCTATAAATGTTCCAACTATATGGAAAACATTAATAAATAATCAAGAAAGAAAACAACAAAAGTTAACTAGTACACGAGAGACCAGCATACAAGAACAAAATATATCGCACTCGGCAGAGGGGAGGAGCCTGCGAAGCCGCTCATCCAATCAGGAAGCGAGCCCGTTAAACAAAACTCGAAATTCATCAGAAGCCACCATCAGTTCTCAGCGAGTAACGAGACGAACCGCACTTGAAAATGCCAAATGAGATTTTGGTGAAACGTCGTGAAAACGATTTTTTGAACGAACGGATTGAAACCCGAAATAACCAAACTATTCATTCTACCATCCGTGAAAACCTACGATATAACATATATATGTATATATATATATATATATATATATATATATATATATATATATATATATATATATATATATATATATATATATATATATGCACCACTGAACTGATATAACCACTGCTATTGCATCTCACACGGGGGAATCCGTGAAAGCCGCATAAACATATATACGCCATCCGGCGGGAGGTCGGAGAAGCCGCGTTCAGTGGTGCATGCTTCCTTCCGATCTGTCCTTTGCACAGACAGGTGCATGTCGGTACCCTGATGAGTCTAATGAAAGACGAAACATGTACCTCTGCCGTACCACTGTAGCGGAGGGGGTAAGGTTTTAACTTTCTTCTCAGTGTGGTGGTACAGGTAGGCCACTATCTCGATGGTGGTGGAACAGGATGAATTGTGTTTTTCAGCAATTTATTCAAACTGTGCATCCTCTAACATGGGAAGGATATGATGGAACGAAGTTTGCATTCACTGTTCGTATTTTACTTCATTTCATAAGCGGAGTTGCATATAGTTGTACGTTGGCTGAATGTGATTTCAGCACTACAACAGCATAATGTGGATATAACCACTGCTATTGCATCTCACACGGGGGAATCCGTGAAAGCCACATAAACATATATATATATATATATATATATATATATATATATATATATATATATATATATATATATATATATATATATATAATACACGTAATATGAGGCCCCGACGGGGAATGATAATTACAGATATAAAATGTGTGCTCCTAAAATTTCTCTGGAAAAATGCGATTGCTTTTTTTACGATAACTCTGTTATTTTTTATGATATCGGGTTTATGTAAATACCATTTTAAAAGTAATTTGAAGAGCTATAAGATCATTTACATGTCCACTTTTTAAAACCCATCATTTTAAAATGTTAAAAGGTTAAAATGCTCGGGTCACATGATCCTCGCAATAAAATTTGCACTTCTAACGTTGATATCGCGGTTGTTTTTTATCCTACAGAAATAAAAATAATACCAAAATTTTTGTTAGGAAAAAAGCCAAATTTTTGTCATCAGCCATTTTTCACGTATATTTTGTAGTTTTAGAGTTATTATAAAAAAAATTAATTTTTAGAGAAATTTGGAAAATTCTGTTTTTTTTTAAATCGTACTTTTTTTTTCAAAAATAAGCATTCTATTCTAAACCTGTTAAAGTTTTTGAGCTCATTACTTATACTAAAATAAAGTAAATACTAGAGGGATTACTATAAATTTAAATTTTGATGGAAATGGAGTAGGTTTTATTTCTTACTTTTTCTTAAAAAATTTGAAAGTTCCACCTTATTTTCATCATAACTCGCTTAGTTCCAATGCAGTAGACTTAGACATTTAGAGCTTATTTGAAAGATCTTTTCAAGTACTTTGTAAAGTTTCCTACAGTTATTTTCCGAAAAATATATCGGTTTCCCGTTATTTAAACTCGAACACTTGGATTCGAGTATCCACCAAAAAAAATAATCCCTTTAATCACTACATAGTATAAAACAGAGTCGCTTTCTCTGTCCCTATGTCCCTTTGTATGCTTAAATCTTTAAAACTACGCACCGGATTTTGATGCGGTTTTTTTCAATAGATAGAGTGATTCAAGAGGAAGGTTTATATGTATAATAACATCCATTAAATAGTGGAGAAATACTGTTATTTTTTAGGTTTCTAATGTGATGTCGTTAATTATCATATTTTTTTCCGCTTACATTGCAAACGCAGGCTGAACCCTACGAGATTTATCAAAATAATGTACTAATTATTTGTATACACTGAAAAGGTCTACAGAAAACTCCGCGATGATATATGTCTATCTCTCATGGATATCCCACAATAACATGTCATTTACTTTTTACGACAAATAATGGCAAATTTTGAAGCGATTTTAACCAAAACAGCATTAATCCTTATCCAATTAAATAGCTTAAATACATTGTTGATTTAATATAGATCTATATGGTCCTTTACAACACAAGATTTAAATGAATATTTTCGAAGATATTACAGATTTAAAATTGCGGGAAGTAGCGCTTGCGGCGGTACTGGCCGACCGGGGCGGCGGCAGCGTGCCTATAAATAGCGCGTCGGAGGCCGATGTAATAATTGTTGTAAAAATAAAATAAATAGTCACAGTTTTTCTGTAGTGTATTTAGTATCAGCATTGCACCCGTGCGAAGCCGGGGCGGGTCGCTAGTTACCTATAAGTCGCTTTCAAGTCAACTTACAATGTTCATAAAAAAAACAATCTCTTTGTGTTCTTATTTGCTTTAATTTTGGTAAGAACAATATTTTTCAAAAAACGCATAGTTTTGAAATTATTTATAAAAAACAGTTTCAAAACATCCACTTTTTCATGAAAAATCAACATTTTAAATAATTAATAACTCGAAAAATATTGACTTAGGTATCAAAAAAACTTTGTAGAATATATTTTGCTTAGAATTTATCCTTTTATTGATTTCTGGAGTTATTTTTGATAAAATAATTTCCACCCCTGAGAGGGAGTGGCATCCACCCCTAGGATAAAAGCACAAGTCGGCACTGTTACTTTTGTTACTTGAGGCACCCTCTAACTACTCAGCAATTTTCACGCAAATTGATAAAGGTTTAAATTTTTCTGAGGGGAAAGCCTATATAGCCAACGTCATCGCTATCACGAACTTGATATATAAATTTTTTGGTTTTGTCACATTCGTGATTGCTGTCAAGCGTTATTTTATAGTCATTTTCATGAAATTTCTTCGAAGTTTTCTAACTTTTCCCTTTGAAAAGGATTCTAAGAAATTTTTTATGAAGGAAAGTGGATTTATTAAGGCAAATAGCTCGAATTTGCCGCGAATTGATTGTTTTATGATGCCAATTTCTTCGCAACAAACCGCAACTTCTACTGAATTTAGAAATAGAAAGACCTTCATGTAAGTAATTTATCAAGAATTGTTATTTCCGCAACTGATAATGAATGGTAATAATCGGTATTTGTAAGCTCAAAACTAAAATAAAACGAGTAGCACCGGGCTAGCTGAAGCCACATTTTCATATTATTTTCCGAATGTGGAACGTGAATAAATAAGTTTTCAGATGTTTTAATTGTAGTACTTGTATACTGAGGCACAGGGCAATACTTAAAATAACTTAGAAACTCATCTTATATCATAAAAATTACGGAAAAAAATTATAGACTCTTTGTCAGTTTACTGGTGTGACGTCACATCGGTCAAGTGACAAGTATTGGCGTTTTGGCGGGAAATTTTAAATGAAATTTAAAATTACTGATTTTTAATGTACTAGTTGTATTAAAAAAATTTAGTATTTTAAGCTACATTAGGTAATTATGCATGGTTTTAAACCCTTTCTCAAAAATAGTCAACATCCAAATTGTTACTTTGAGTTAATTTTAACTGAAAATAAAACTTACTGAGGATAGAAATTCTTATGATAATAGGATATGCCGATAGGGTAAAAACGTAAGGAGTTTATCAATTATTTCAAGGAAAATATCCTAATCTACCGCCAATTTCATAACCGATAATGACGAGATCTCTTAACTTCTTTTTGTGGGGTTACCTTTAAGATAAAGTTTTTCAAACTGTGCCAATTGATATAAAAGTCTTAAAGAATCGAATTATTCAAGAAATATGGTTGATTATTACAGAAGTAGTCACAAATGTTCAGAATGAATTTACAAATCGCTTAAGTTACTGTCAATTAAACAGTGGGAGGTATTTTCAACATTTAATAAAATGATAAATTGATTGTTGTTATTATTTTAAGTTTTAGCTGTCGATAAATCGAAAACAATGACATTTAAATATAAGGTACTGGTGGCAAATATAGGACACCTTAATTTAAAATGCATTTTACTTCCAACTTTAACAATGCTATCAATATTTTCTAATATCATAATAAAGTCCTGATATATATTATTGTTGTGTATATTTACCAAGCTGTTAAATACATTCCTGCAAGAATTGTTTATGAAAATATTGTGCGCCTCTATTAGGCCTACATTGCTTATTTAGGTGTGTTATAAGGGCCACCAATTAATAATTGATTTAAGACAATATACATAACCTTTGTACAACTTATATCTATCTGAAACTTCTTTGATTGAACAGGAAGATAAAGCTAACATATGATTATGAAAACAAAATATTTTTTTTAAGACAGGTGGGACATAAAAAAGGAAGTAATCAGATTACAGGAACAAGTTACCATGAGCATGAGTAAAACTTAAAAATGTAAGGTTTAGTAGAATATGAAAAGAATTAACCGCACTGAAAATCATGAAAGTTGTTACAGTTTTGTTACTTTATGAACAAAACTATAAATAACTTTACCAAAATATCAACAATCAAGCCAATACTCACCATAAATTAAACTCTTAATTTCATCAGTCTCTTTAATACATATAAAATAAAAGCTTAAAGTTTTTGTCACTGTCATTCAAAAACCGGTTTTGTAAAAAGAAAAAAAAAAGATCAAGTGTGCCTAGAAATGTATCAAACACTCCACTTTGTCACTTTCATCAAGGGTGTAGTTAGTTAATCTTTTGTTTTTTTCTTGGCGCTCTTGAGATTTTAAAAAAGCGTCAGTAGAGAAAGTCTGGGGCCAAGCCTTGGTTGTGAAAACTGGCATAAACCCAGAAAACAGAGATTTTTTGCTGATTTTCTCAGAGTATAATACTACTTTTATTCCTGTTTGCTGCTAAGATCATATTTTAGTGCGTTAAGGCATCATTTGCCAGATATTGAGGATAAACAAAGTTTTTATTGTATTCGTTTTTCGTTAAGTACACTTTAGTGAAAGTGATCTCACCTAAGAAGTTAAAACACCGTCTTTGTGACTTTTAATACTTGGTACACCCTTAAAGACAATCAGGTATTAGAACTTCGTAATAAACAAGGAAATTACCGGTTTTAATGTATACTTTCTTTTTTCCCCTGTGATTGGGAACTAATAAGACTTTATGCGAGCAATTACAGGACACTTTATTTTTAATTTCATTTAAAATACCTTGTAAACCGAAGGTATACGTATACACTAGGTAATTTAAAACATCACTTCACATATTAATAGTCCAACACTTTTAATTAGGCTTAAATAAACATAATTTTAGACTTAATCGGCCTACTAGATAATTTGTTAGTGCAAAATACAACCGTACTCAAAAAGTAAGGTTATTCAGTTCAGCCGATAGTGAAAATTAAGGCCCGACTTACATCTAAACCGCCTTGGCGTATGGCGCAGATGACGTCATACTTGCAGTAGTGTTGTTCAATGTTTCTTTGTTTTTTTTTGTTCTAATCTAGGTAGAAAATAGTCACATATTGCTTTAGTTTAAGATAGAATTCACATAGTTGTAAAACAATCCTTTTTTTTTATTGTTAATTACAGATTTTAATTGTTTTTGGAATCGGTGTGTTTTATTTTGGGATCTAGTTGTTTCCTGTTTTCAATAACATCATCGCTTCTTCTTACCGACGGGCCTAAAACAGGTGGCGCCTTGAATTTATATAATCCCCCCTAATCTCCGGCATGCTAGCCTAGGCACTGCCCTAAAAGAAAGAGCGATCGACACCAAAAAAAAATAACGACCTGTACAGAAGCATTAAATATTTAATTTTCATTCATTCGTTTTCATTTTAATTCTTTTTCTCTCCCTTGACGTAGCAAAGTTTTCACAACTATCCAACAAGAAAAAACAACAATCTTGTACCAGACTTTGGCCGGCTTGGGAGATTCGGAAATGGTTCGAGATATTTAGCAATAAAGTTCTACAACTGCATGACAGCTAGAATCAAAGCTCTTAACTTCAATCAGTTTTCTTCTTCTTCTTCGGGTGCCATGTGCTATACCACCACGCACTTATAAAGTATATGTACTGATCGTCAAATAAACAGAAAATGTCCGGACCATGCTATGCGCCATTTTGGGTAAGGTGAAGTTATAATAACAGTGAATACGCTGTAGCCACTAAAAAATTATACTGACTAAACGTAATCGTTTACCTCGCACTGACAAGGTTTGAAGCAATTTGCATACCTTTCCGAAATTTCATCGACATAAGTAGTTGAACGAAACGAATGGTAGAAAGAGATAAAATGACAGTATTACGTTATAACCGTACCCAACTTATCCAATTTGTGTCAAATGATTGTTATGTGTGGACGTCTGTGATACTACTGGTCGGTCGTAAAAATAAATTAATTTTTTTTTTTATATTTTTGGTTGTTAAAAATAACTAGTCCTTAAAAAAAGCAATATGTTGACGAAACGTTTCTTCAAAACGATTTATTTTTTGAAAAAACAGTTGAAATGTTAATTAAGTAGTACCCCGTTATTTTCAATATTTTCTAATTAAAATTTCCTTAGAAAGTTGAATGTTTCGCAAATTTCAAGTAAATTTGAGATTATAGACATACAAAATTATTACACAAAATTCTGTTCATATCTCAATAGAATGAGCGTGCTGTTTAAAAATTGTTTTTCTACGGCTAGTTCTAATTATGGATTTAACATAAACACTTGTATCCCTATATCCCCAAACGGCTGAGTATCTTACTTTGAAAGAGTTAAGTGTAACATAATTGTTTTCATCAACACAACTTGAGAAGTAACAATTTGTAAGATATTTAAAACTTTTATTTAAATAAGTAACACTCAATTTTATATTCAAATAATGTTAAATGCAACATTTTACTTCCTTAGACTATGTTAAACACTATACTACACTACAATTAAATAAATATTATTGATTAAAATTTATTAGGACATATAAATTTGAACCCTACAAGCCAACAAACGAGGTCCTTCAGAATAAAAAGCTTATTTATAGCACAATTGGTCTTCAAGCCCCTACAAATCTTCACAAAATAATAAAAAAAGTATATTAAAGGTTGAATAGTATCATTAACGGGGGTTCTTCGGGCTGGCCTATGGTTCCGGCCCCTGGTCATACACAGTTCCTCTATCACCGGTCAAGTTTCAGGTTTTCTTTCAAACTTACTTGTCAGGACAGAAAGTCTTGCAATAATCGGCTAGATGTTTAGTGAATTCATACAATAATTGATTGGTGGATAGCTAGGACGATGGATTTTAGTAATACTACATAGAGCCGTGGTTTCTACCGTTTCAAGTTTTATGAGTGCTGCAATTACTGTATATTGGAGGTATGTATTCCTATTAAAGTCAGTACATTGCTTTGTATATATGAGTTGTTTTTCTTGATATGCCTTTTTCTTTGTATATGAGACTCCTAAGGTATTTGGCCCTTTGTATACATTTTTTGTTTAACAGTTCCAAAGTGCCAATTGAAGATAATTTTGTGGTCTATATTTACACCTAAATATTGATTGGAGATCTTCAAAGTTGTTAGCCAAGACTGCAATATCATCTGCATAGCGAATATTGTTTATTGGGATGCCATTGACTTTGATGCCTCGCGTTTCATTTTCTAATGCTAACTGAAATATTTTCTCAACGTAAATATTAAACAAAACAGCCGAATATACACATCCCTGCCGGACTTCCTTTAGTATATTAAAGGTCTCTGTTGACAGATCGCCATCAATATGGATCTCAGCTAACTGTTGTCAATAAAATTCTCTTATTATTCTAATATCTTTATCATCTATACCGATCTCCTCTAATCTTTCAAATAGCGACTCGTGTTTTACGTTGTCAAAAGCTTTCTGATAGTCAATAAAGCAGATGAAAACATCTTGCCTTTGGTCATAGCAGTTTTGCATAAGTAATTTCATTGAGAAGAGAGCTTGTCTAGTGACAAATCTCTTGATAAAGCCAAACTGTGTGTCGCCCCACATATCCTCACAGTTTTTATATATTCTTGAATGGATTACTCGAAGAAACGTTTTCAGAGCGTGGCTAATCAAGCTTATGAGTCTGTAGTCTTCGCAGTTCTTGGGGTTTGTTTCCTTCGGAATAGCAATAAACGTAGACTTTAACCAATCCACTGGGATCTGCCTAAAGTTATATATTACATAAAAAAAAAACAAATCAAGAACTACCTTCTGCTGAATGCGTGTTTTTTCATTTGAGGAGTATTTCGAATCCAATTCGTCTGTAGTGTTGGCTACTGTCTGTAACCAGCTTCTCTTTGTTTTTTTAAGGTAGCTGTTTTAGTAAAACTTTCTTTTTGAGAATAAATCAATATAATGCAATTTTTTGTGTGTACTGATGATAATAATAAATGACAATTGAGTATGGTATAGTCCGGAATTTACTGCTTTGCATGCAGAATTTTACTATTTTATTTGACTTGTAAAAGTACTATTTGTATATTATTACAACTAAATTATCTTATCTAAAAACTTGCTGTTTGAGACCGAATATTATCTTATGGTTATATGAAATGATGATCAATCTATGATCACATATGATTCTTTTGTATGGTATATAAAGACAAAGCAATCAGCAGCTCAAAGAAGACTTAAAAATATACAGCCCCATGTTCCCCACAGTGGTAATAGAGGCAATTCTGAATCTTCTTCGATTACATATAGCGGAGAAGAAGAAATAGAAAATCTCAAACCTGGAAACTACGTTGGGCCTATGAGGATTTTACATACCATTTTAAAACAATTTAAGTGGAACTACCAGACCCAGAATTTGGGCTTGATAAATCCGTAAGAAATGAATATAAACACTAAGAACATCCATATATATATATATATATATATATATATATATATATATATATATATATATATATATATATATATATATTGTCGGGTAGCTAAACAACCCTGAAAAGCTCTCAAGTTGACTACCCACGAACCTCAGTTTATTTTAAGCGGCAGACAGGGCATAAGGGAATTAAAGTAGATGAGAAAGCAGACAATCTTGCACGAGAAGGAGCAAAAACTCCTTTTCTCGTTTTGGAATCTTTCTGAAGACACAAAAAGACATATAAATGGGAAACTCCGATGCTGGGAACAAAATTAGAAAAAATGAAAAGGGGACAATATGCCTTGTTTCAAACAAGCGAAGAACAAGAACTTTATAAATCCATCATCAAAGAAAACAAGAATGTTTTCAAAAAATTCTAGTAATAATGAGTCTCTTCACAGAACATTGCCCTCTAAGGAACCATTTCAAAAATATGGACACAGCTGAGGATGAGGTATGCTATTTAGGCGACCATGCAGCTGAAACAGTGAAATGCGAATGACACCATTTTGCAAAAGACTTAAATTCGTTGAAGGCATAACCTTGTCTAAGTTTAAATATCAGGGACTTATATTAAATTAGAAAAACGAACCAAATATATCATAGAGTTAAGTGCTATAGAGTGACAAGAAAAGTTTTAACGATCTACTTACAATTAATAATCTATAATCTGCTATGAAGTTCTAAAAAATATATGTATTAGAGGTGTTGTCCTGCAAAAATAGATATATCATAGACAAACTTGCTCATGAGTATATTCAAGTAATCCCTCGTATAAGATATAGTAATATATTCTGAGAATAACTACAAACCTTTATTTCGTCAATTATAACTATGGTAATCAAAGTAGGTATGTTCAGCGGGTACAAGGAAATTGAAAGACATGATGCGTCCTACGCATTTTCTGTACAGCAGATATTTGTTAAATTAACCTGCTATATTTAAGAGAAAACGTTAGATTTCTCTTTGCATGTCATTGTTTATTAATTGCTGTAAATTTTTTCACGCCAATAAATGTACATAAACAATTATTATGTTTGTTCATGAATATACTAGATTTACTTTTGCTTTTGCTCATATTGAAAAATGTTAAATGTAGATCTGCAATCACTTAACGCTTTTAAGTGTATTGCCAGAAGCAACAAAATTTAATTATATTTGAGAAATTTAAAAAAAAGGTTTTTACTTTTACAAATCAGCCTGGAAAAGGTCATAGAGAACATAAACAGATGCAAAATAATTAATATAGGGAAAAAATTTTACATTAACTTTGGCAGCATATGAGTTTACAATCCCGCAATGTATACAGGAGCGGATCCAGCCTCTCTTTTTGGGGGGGGCGGTGATATCACAAAAGTACAGTATGGCAAGAAAAACAAGTTGTTAACGGGGGGGGGGGGGGAGTGCAAGCAGCATACTCATTCCTAATATAAAAGGCAGAATGGGTTCTATTTTCCTGAACTCAAAGCTTTTGGGAGGGGGGGGGGGGGCGATCGCAAGCATACAGACTCCTATACTCCATTCAAGAACTAAAAAGAGTAATAAAACTGTTACTGAAACCTCTAACGTACCTGCTCCAGTGCCGCAGGTAACTGAGAACTGCCGTAAATCTAATTATATTTCATTATATCTAAATATATTTTATAAATTTACTGCAACATAGAATTTCTGATAGTTTAATTTAATTTCTGTCAGTGAGCAAAGAACAACTTACAGTTTTTTCTTAGTGATTTATCTTGTTTGCGCTTGTTTTTATATATTATTTGAGATTAGTGAGATTTCCAAAAGATATGGCTTTCACCTCTATATTTATTCCAAAATCGTTAAACCAGGGCATTTTTTCCTCAACGAAAAACTTATTAAGATGAATGTTTATGATGCCTTAAGATATCAATATCTAGATAATAATGTTAAAAGCTCTGTTCAGATATGTTCCAACACGACAGGAGTTGGAAAATCTACTATGTACCGAATACTGAAGGAGAAAAAACGACTGAAATTGTTAGTACTCCCAAGTCACATTCGATCACAGGCAAACGAAAAAACTCTTTGGAAGAAGAGATGAAAACTGCAATTAAAGGGGTTGTATATACATTTTATTATGAGAAGCAGATCCCAACCATCTACAAAATTCTAACTAAAATCATTGAAGATCGCGATTTAGCTGAAATTACAAGAACTGATCTCTGGAAATTGCTCAGAGAACTTAATTTTTGCTGGGAAAAACCAGATAGATAATCTGCTCTTATAAATCGTCCGAAAACTGTCCGTTGGAGACATAAATATCTCTCTCAAATAAAAGGTAGAGTTGCTAGAAATAACACAATTAATAAAATTAGTAATTTAACTAAACTTTTGAAAGATTTTTTTGAATAAAGTTACTGCGGAAAATTGGGAAAAATCCATATAATAAAAGAATAAAACAAAATGTCAGAACTCGATCTCATAATCGGTGAGATAGAGGAACGAATTATAATTAATTTTAGCGAAGATAGTTTCACTGACTTTGATTGGGAATTAGATACGTAATGTTTACTAGTGTAAACACAATTTATTATTTAACTTTTGTTTTTGTTGTATTTTATTGTTTAATGTTGTTTATATGTTTTTTATTTTTTTATATATTTTTATTTTAGTGTGCCCCACTCTTTAATTTTATATATATTTAATTCTAACTAGCCGTAAGTTTTTTATTATTTTATTATTGTGTTTGTGTCTTTTTCTTAAGCGTGTAGAATTAACATGTTTATCTTATTTTTTTGGGGCTATCGTATTTCCATATATAAAAGTAAATTAAATTAAGATATCAGTACAATAGAAATAAAAATAAGTAGCTCTAATTTTAATTACAACATAAAAAAAGTAATTACATTTGAATCCCTTTTTAGTGTTTAATTGTAATTCTGCAGATGGTTTAACAAATAAATAAACTGAAACGTCAAATACCCTAAAATGTTTTTAATTAATAATAAAATGATCGATAGCCCCAAAAATATTTTATTATTATATGGACGAATTTATTTTTTTTATATATGTTTAACTTTTTGTATTTTTGACAATGGATATTTTGTAAGTATGTAAATTCTAACTTAGAATTTTTTGAGAGAATAATCCTACGTTTTAGTCTATTATTATAGACCCGTATTTTTGATTATAAAATTTCTAATCCATTCCTATGAAAAATATATGTGTCTAACAAATTTTGCCAAAAACACCGGACTAAAGAACACAGGTAGTTTGCGAAGAGAAAAAGGGTAAAAAATGATTTATTACTCTCTCTAGTTCTTGAATAAACTATAGTATAAGAGGAAAAATCGGGCCCATTTTCCTAAACTCAAAGCTCTTGGGGGGGGGGGGGGGGCACCGCCCCCCCCCCCTTGGATCCGCGCCTGAATGTATATAATATATAAATATTGCCTGTCTAGTTTATTATTATAATGTCATGACGTGGAATATCAGACTCTCTTTCAGATTGTAAAATTGTATAATTTAGTAGTGAAAATGAATAGACTGAAAGAAATATATTAAAAATAAGCGAAGTGCAATGGCCAGGTAATGGTAAATGTTCAACTAACTATGGAATGTTGTAGCTCGTCCGAATGAGGTGGGTATTTTAGTGGAGAAGGATACTGACAGGTCAGCTATGGGCCTTGTTCCTTATTCTGAAAGAATAATGATGTCAAGTTCTTTAGGCGTTGTTGTTAGCTTCTCGCAATATCGTCCGCAAAATGAAGGTAATTCGAATATTTTAGATCGATTTCCATACCTTTTTCGTTCCATTTAAGTGTTGTAAGAACGTCTTTCAATGTAATAGTAGGGGAGATGGTATCACCCTGTTTAGCTCCCCTTTTTCAATTCTTCAAAACCATTCTGTATGAAATGAAAAATTATTTAATTTAAGTTATTGTAAGTACTTTAATTTAAAGTAAATAATCCCATCGTGGACACTAAAAAATTAAATTTTGTTCTATATTGGGCATCTTAATTAGAAATCATGTCGCTGACCATTTTCAGCTATTAACTAACGAGTTAGCTCCATTTTATTGCTTTCAATTGAAACAAATGCATTTAAAAAAAAATTACAATATAGGGCAATTATTCGGAATACGGAAAACATCAAATTTTTCGCTTATTTCTTATATATCTTATATTTTGGGGTCATAGAACATTGTATTTTCCAACCTAAAGTTTTAAATTTTGCTTCTTTCATGAAAACACATTTACACATTTTAATATATCATATTTTGGAAAAAAAGTCGCGCATAATATTTTGCTTAAATGTTGCGTTTTGGACAGAACAACTGGCTACCAAATTGTTGCGATAGAACCTGTTTGGATTTTCTCCTCTGTTGTTTTCTTTTTAAGCAAATGAAGTAATATGTTTTGAAAAACGCGTTGTGATTACTTGTTTGAATTTACCCTTATTTTTTGCCAAATTAAATTCACAGTGTTATTTTTTAATAATTGATTGAGACAAAAAAGCAGCTTTGAGGAGTGACGTGAATATACCCTAATTGAAAACACTCCCAGTGTCGAACTTTATTGAAGCTTTTCGAATAATTACGTTCGCCATTTGTCAAGAAAACCAATAACGATTATTTCAGTCGTCTAGCAGCCCGGAAAAAAATCACAAATTGGGCTCAGTACCAATCATTCTCGGTCACTTACATATACCACTGTAATGAAGCTGAAGTGACACAAATTGTAATTCTATATACCAAAGGATATAAACAAGAAAATATTGGATAACGTCCCAGAACAGGCCAATCCGCAGTATTTTGACTACTTTAAGAAGGTATCTTGGTAAATACTGAAAATTTCCTACGAGGAGTGGATCAAGATACAAAATGTGTAAAACGTTTAATGGTGGTCCTTTTCAGATATCTAATTCTCTACTAAATTACACGTTGACATCCAAGCATCACAAAAATGAGTTGCTAAATGTAAAACAGGTTAATGTAGTGCGAAAACAGTTCGATTGAGATTAAAAGAAGCAGGGTTTAAAGCCAAGCCTGTTCACTGATAAGAACAGGGTCCAACTATGGAAATCATATTGACGATATTATATCTATCGCAGGTGATAGGTACGTCTCATATAGAGCGAAGTTTTGGAAGGCCCCATTTAATGTTTTTG
The DNA here is from genome assembly GCA_034092305.1 of Diaprepes abbreviatus. Taxonomy (NCBI): domain Eukaryota; kingdom Metazoa; phylum Arthropoda; class Insecta; order Coleoptera; family Curculionidae; genus Diaprepes; species Diaprepes abbreviatus. The sequence continues at coordinate 6,181,911 of JASJET010000116.1, forward strand.
GGAAATATTAGTTGCGAATGTTACACTAAACTCGAGGAAGTGACTAGACGAATGAATTTTCGTGTTTTGTCATCTTTCGGCCGTCATATGGTTATATTGAATTACTATGCAACAATTTTGAATTCGTTATTTACACTCACAGAAACCCCAGTACTAATTCTAAACAAAATCGAGAGATGTTGAACTTTTAGTGTGTCACCAATTTTGGACAAAATCGAGATATGTTAATTTTTAGTCCGCCATATTGAATCCGCCATATTGATTTATTTTACATGAATTTTTAACAAGGTCGAGAGATGTTCATTTATAATCCTCCATATTGAATCCGCCATACTGAATTTTTTATAAATAATTTTAAGTTATAATTTAAATACTTACAAATTACTTATTGTCAAAAAAACAAGAAGTTAAACATATATAAAAAAATAAATTCGTCCATATAATATTAAAATTTTTTTGGGGCTATCGGTCATTTTATTATTAACTAAAAACATTTTTAGGACATTTGACCTTTCAGTTTATTTATTTCTTAAACCATCTTCAGAATTACAATTAAACACTAAAAAGTTCTTCAAATGTAATTAATTTTTATATGTTACAGAAAATCTAAATAATAAATTGTGTTTATGCTGGTAAACATTACGTATCTAATTCGTAATCAAAGTCAGTGAAGCTATCTTCGCTCAAATTAATTATAATTGGTTCCCCTATCTCACCGATCATAAGATCGAGTTTCCCCATTTTCTTTTATTCTTTCCTCCTATGGATTTTTTCCAATTTTCTGCAGTAACTTTATTCAAAAAAAAATCTTCCAAAAGTTCAGTTAAATTACTAATTTTCTAAGTTGTGCTATTTCTAGCAACTCTACCTTTTATTTGGGAGAGATATTTCCTTCTCCAACGGACATTTTCTGGACGATCTATAAGACCAATTTCCTATCTGGTATTTCCCAGCAAGAATTACGTTCTCTGAGCAATTTCCAGAGCTCAGTTCTTTTAATTTCAGGTAAATCCCGATCTTCATTGAATTTTGTCGACGGTTGGGATCTGCTTCTCATAATAAAATGTATGTACAACTCCTTTTATTGCAGTTTTAATATCTTCTTCCAACGAGGGTTTTCGTCTGCCTGTGATCGAATGTGGCTTGGGAGTACTAACAATTCCAGTCGTTTTCTTCTCCTTCAGTATTCGGTATATAGTAGATTTTCCAACTCCTGTCATGTTGAAACATATCTCAACAGAGCTTTTAACATTATTATCTAGATACTGATATCTTAAGGCATCATAAACATTCATCATAATAAGTTTTTCGTTGAGAAAAAAATGCCCTGGTTTAACGATTTTGGAATAAATATAGATGTGGAAGCCATATCTTTTGGGTATCTCACTAATCTCAAATAATATATAAAAACAAGCACAAGCAAGATAAATCACACACTGTAAGGAGTACTTTGCTCACCGACAGAAATCAAATTGAACTATCAGAAACTTTATTGTTGTAGTAAATTTATAAGACCTTATAATATTTAAATATAATTAGATTTACGGCACTCCTCAGTTACCTGCGGCACTGGAGCACAGTTTTAGTACTCTATCTAGTTCTCGAATAGAATATAGGAATGTGTATGCTTGCGATTGCCCCTCCCCTTCCCAAGAGCTTTGAGTACAGGAAAATAGAATCGATTCCGCCTTTTATATTAGGAATGTGTATGCTCCTGGCACTCCCCCCCCCCCTCCCGTTGACAATTTATTTTTCTTACGATAGCCCCCCCCCCTAAAAAATTGAGTTCAGGAAAATAGACCCGATTCTACCTCTTGTACTAGAAATGTGTATGCTGCTCGCATCCTCCCCCCTATCGGCAACTTGTTTTTTCTTGTGATCGCCCCCCATCTCTTCAAGAGCTTCATTTAGAAAAATAGACCCGACCCTGCCTTTTATACTAGAAATGGGAATGTTGCTGGTGTCCCCCCCCCCATCGACAACTTGCTTTCGCTTGCCATACTATTCTTTTGTGATATCACCGCTCCTGCTGAATCCGCCCCTACTTCCATATGAAAAACGAAATGGTTTAAGCTGTATCCTCTTGCGCATGTGACACAATTTTTTAAAGTTTTTTTTGTAATGCTTCTCAACCAAAAATATTATTCCGATGTTATTTATAGCTATTTGTGTGTGTGTGTGTGTGTGTGTGTGTGTTAATTCAAGTAAATTTGTAAAAACCACATTTTCTTCCCCCAATCACACCGACCTGGCTACAACGATGACAGCCCTTAAGCACTGTCACCTAAAAAATAACAAAGCTTGAAATTTACGCTGGAAACTTATTTATAATCTACCACTATACAATCTTCATAACGGCGAGGAATGTGTAAACATGGCAGGTTTAAAGATATTTTGCATTCTGGACGAGAAAAAATCCAAAAATAGTTCAGATTTCAACAAAATAAAGTTGTGATAAATAGGTTCAGGGAGCAGCAGCTACTTTTAGGCGAATTTTAAATGCACAACATATAAAGAGTCAACAGTGTCGTAGCGAAGTTAAAGTATACTAATATAATTTTATTTTCTAATACCCACGAATTTGTAACAGGAAGCAATACTCAGCTGATTTCACACATGCTACTATTTCGGTATAGTGGAAGTAGGAAATGCTATTAATAACAGTGTCACACGCGGACGCATCAATGGAAAGCAGCGAGGAGTAAGAAATTGTAAATTAATGTAATAAACTATGAGTTCTCCTAAGGTAAACATGGCTTGTTTGCGAAAAATTGTTTCTTTAATATTTTATCTAATTTCACAGGGTTACTTATAGGCGATTCCATGCAAATTCTACAGGATGTTTCTAGCGTTAATTACTGCGGCTAAAATATCAGGATCTGGCAAAATTTACCTTAGTCCAAAAGTTGATAGTTTTCAAAATACAGGGTGTCAAAGTAATACATTTTTAAAACCAGTGCTAAACCAAACAGGTAAAAATCAGGTTGTTATTATTAATACCTATATAATGAAGTACTATCGGAGGAACTTGTCAAAACCGCCTTCACGTAAAAATAATTTAAAAAAATGGAAGAATATTCTTATGCAGAGTATGCTGATATGCATTTAATTTATGGTGAAGCGCTGTCAAATTCTTCGAAGACAAGAAGACTTTATGCTGAAAGATTTCCAGCTCGAACTACCAAGTCCAAAAACCTTTCAGAGGGTTGATCGAAGCCGAAGGAAAAGAGGTAAAAGATAATTAGAAAATAATAATTAGAGTTAACGAATTAATTTTTTTCATGTCGCGACGTGTTGATAAGGACCCTCCTAGGAAAGCCCGAGACCCTCAAGTAGATGAACAAATTTTGCAAGATATTGCTGACTACCCTTTAAACACGCTCGCGACACAAAACAATGTTTCAAATGGATTGTACATGAAACTCTAACAGAACAGTTGCTTCACTCGTACCACATTGAAAAACACGGATTTTTAAAAATAAAATGGATGACTGATTGTAATGGAGCTGTCACACGAAAAATGTCCTGAGTATGCTCGGCGCCATATTGGGGAAAGCGACGTTTTGGAACATCAAATTAACCGTCAAAAGTAAAAAAAAAATAATGTTATTATTGTGAAGTTATTGACTGTCATTAAAATCTTTGTTCTTTCCCAGGATTAAATTTATTTTATATTACTTAACAATATAAGTAATATACACCAAGCTATCAGTCAAATATTTAGGTGTAAATATAGACCACAAAGGTATCTTAAATTGACACTTTAGAACTGTTAAACAAAAATATATTCAAAGAGCCAAATACCTTAGGAGTCTAATATACAAAGAAAAATACATATTAAGAAAAACAACAATTCATATATACAAAGCAATATACTGACTTTAATTGAAATACATGCATACAGTAATTGCAGAAAGCCAGCGCTGATAAACCCTGAAACGGTGGAAACCACAGCTCTATGTAGTATGACTAAAATCCATCATCCTAGCAATCCACTACATAAACCATCCAATCAAATATTGTATGAATTTACTAAACATCCACCCTCTTATTACAAGACTTCACATCACCCTCGGAGTGCTATTGAACGTACAATGCTTCTAAGCCACCAAGGAGGAAGAGGATTGGTGGATATTGGTAAGCAGCTCGACCAACAAATAATAAACGTTCATATTTCCACAGCAATATGTGAGGCAGACGATTCAACGCCGCTACAGTTGAGGGAACAAGATATTACCTCTCACCACCAAACAGACCAAGAGAAGTTACAAACCTGGCTACAGAAGCCACTTCATGCACGGCATCCAAATGGGGTCAGTCAGGACAATGTCGACAATTCAGCGTCGAACTACTGGTTGATTTCAGGACAGATGTTTTCGGAAACGGAGGGCTTCTTCTTAGCTATCCAAGACCAGGTTATTCCGACGAAGAACTATTGGAAGTTCATCATTAGAGATCCCTCAATAGAAAAAGACCAATGCAGATATGGCTGTCGAATTCAGCACATGACTGGGGGATGCCAAGCGTTTGCCGCAATCGAGCATAAAGATAGACACGACTCAGCCGCTAAGATACTCCACCAAGAGTTAGCAGAAAAGTTAAACCTATTACAGGTAGGAAAAGTGCCTTATAACAAGTACAATCCGGAGCCTATTCTTGAAAACAACCAATTCAAGTTATATTGGGACCGAACGGTTGTGACGGATCAGACAGAAGCTCATAATAGACCAGACATTATACTAATAGATAAAATTTCTACGCGAACTACACTTATCGACATTGCTGTACCTAACAACAACCTAAGGTCAAAATACAACGAGAAGATAGCCAAATACAGAGATCTGGAGGTCCAAATCCGAAGACAATGGGCAATAAACAGCATCCAAACGATTCCTATAATACTGTAATAACTGGAGTGATACCAAAGAATCTCCTGCAGAACATCAAGGGACTGGGCCTTAGTGAGCATCTGTATAAACTTATGCAGAAGGCAGTTCTCCTTGCAACCGCGAGAACCGTCCGAAAGTTCGTAGGAAATACAGCAGACAACGTCATCTAGGACCCGATAACATGGAAAAGGTTCCCTCAGAGCTTCATACTTTTGTTGTCTTTGTACGCCTGCTATGAGTGAATAATCCCTGGAGGGAGTGCGAAGCCATTTGACTTGTAAATCATAATAATATTAATTTAATTGCAATATATTATAGTATGTAACACAGTCTCAGGAAGTAAAATGTTGCATTTAACATTATTTTAATATAAAATTTAATGTTATCTATTTAAATAAAGGTTTCAAATATCTTGCAAATTGTTATTTTTCAAATTTTTTTATAAGTTGTATTGATGAAAACAATTATGTTAGACTTAATTGTTTACAAGTAAAATACTTGGCTGTTTTGGACATATGGACACAAGTGTTTATGTTAAATCCATAATCAGAACTAGATATAGGAAAACATTTTTAAGCAGCATGCTCATAATATTGAGATATGAACAGAATTTAGTGTAATAATTTTGTATATCTATAAATTTAATTAAAAATGAGAAAATACTGAAAATAACGGAGTACCACCTAATTAACATTCCAACTGTTTTTTCAAAAAATAAAACGTTTTGAAGAAACGGTTCGTCAACATATTGCTTTCTTTTAATGACCGACCAATGATACATCCAGAGATTATAATTAATTGTCACGAACTGGATCAGTCAGGTGAGTTTAAAACATAATTTTATTATTTTATCTCTTTCTACTATCCGTTTCGTTCAACTACCTATGTCGATACAAATTCTGAAAGCTATGCGAATTGCTTCTACCCATGTCTAGTTAGAGATAACCGATTATATTTAGCCGGTATAATTTTCCTGGGGGGACAGCGTATTCACTGTTGTTATAAGTGAACTTTCCCCAATATGGCGAATAGCATGGTTTGGACATTTTCAGTTTATTACACGATGAGTACATTTACTTTACACGTGCGTGTTGAAAAAGTACACGCTATGCCTCCGGATGATTATCCCGCAAGAGTTCAATACTCCGATGAGTTTATACAGCAACATAACCTAAATATAAATTTTTTTAACCTTATTTTGTTTACCGATTAGGCCAGTTTTACAAAAGATGTCATAATAAACTCAGATAATTTACATTTTGGGCTGATGAAAACCCGCACGTTATAATTCAAACAAACTTCAAAGGTTTATTGAAAATGTGTGGGCTGGCATCATCGGAAATAAACTTATAGGACCATTTGTTTTAGAAGGAAGATTCAATGATGAGATTTATTTACAATTTTTGCAGCAAAATTTAAATAATTTATTTGAAGGCGTATCTCTTGATAGAAGAATGTAAATATGGTATATGCATGATGGTGCTTCACTTCATTTTAACAGTATAGTACGTGAACACTTAACAAACGTTTTTGACCTTTGATGGAGAGATCGAAGTGGGCCTGTTCATGGCCACCAAGGTCTCCAGATCTAGATCCCTTAGACTTTTACTTCTGGGGGACATCTAAAAGAACTAGTTTAATATAAACTAATGAAGAACTACTAGAGAGAATAGCACATTTTAACTACGTCCGTAAGAATGCCGAAATATTATTTGCAGTGTAGCGGGAATACATTCGAAGAATAAGAAAATATATTGAAATACGTGGAGCCCATGTTGAACATTTGGCAAAATAAGATTTAAACGTTTCCACTATTTTTGCATTTCAATAACATTGTAAATTAATTGAGCCCCGATCAATCCCTTGAAAGGTTTCCGAACTTGACAATGTCTGAGCTGGAAATCTTTTAGCATAACATCTTCCTGCCTTCCGAGAGTTAGACAGCGCTTCCCCATAAATTAAAGGACATCAGCAAACCCTGCGTATTTTATTTTCACCTGTATTTAGTATTAGTAACTTTTAAGTTTTTGTCATAAAAACCGATTTATCTCGAAAAGCGCCAGGTTTATCGAAATGAATTAGGTGTACCTATTTTGAAACGAAATGAGCAAGATATTTAAAATATTAGTTTTCAGTTCTGTAAAATGACATCTATCAAAAATTAGGCCCAACGAGTGTGGTAGCAAGTCCGTTTCTCACTTCTCTGATGATCTAAAACATCTACTGTAGTATGGTTTAATGAGTCTGTATGGCCTCTATAAGATATTAAAATTGCGTTAAATTATACAAGTCGGTTCAATAAGGTAAATAACTTAGCTTAGAGCTCTCTATCTCCGTTAAGAGGCACTTTAGGAATTTTTTTCTCTGACAAAGTGGGGTGATTTTGACCTCCCCTGTATGCTCCCGAGAAATTAGGAGGTACTTATTGGACACTTTCTATGTTATTTTCCTTTCAGGCAGAGAAAAAGGAAATAAACTGTTTCTATAGTTTATTTCCTGCAAAAACAGTTCTGGTTCTCTCTCCATATGCGTTTCGATCACCTCATGGTCTTATCAGTGGAACTTTATCGAACCGAGAGCAACATTCGCAGGAAACAACTGCTACATGAAATATAAATTCCGAGGCGTCGCACTAACGAGCATTTGGTCTCAAAAACCGGATAATATTAATAACGTAGTTGTTTTTAACTCTAGACGTGTCAAAATCAGTATCCGGGGATTTTTGAGGGCGCTAAGTTGATTTCTGGCATTATTTTACTAATCGGGTGAAGGGGGGCTGATTAGGGTGGGGAGGGGGAAGGGAGTAATATTAAAAAAACGTAATAGTTATCGTTTCATATGTTTTTAGGTGCTCCGATTTCATTTCTGGCATAACTTTACCAATCGGGTGAAGGGGCGCTGACTTAGTGTGGAGGGGGGAAGTGGAGTAATATTAAAAAATCGTAATGGGTATCGTTTTATATGTTTTTAGGTACTCCGATTTCATTTCTGGCATTATTTTACCAATCGGGTGAAGGGGCGCTGACTTAGGGTGGGGAAGGAAGGGGAGTAATATTAAAAAAAGTAATGGGTATCGTTTTATATGTTGACTTAGGGTAATTGTACGTTTTCCCAGAAAAAATCTATCTCAAGATAAAAACAAAGTCTCTGTACTGAGTGATCAAGTAGGTCCTGAAGCACAACTTCAACATTCGTCTCCGTAACTCGAATTGACTCTGGTTTTGGATAGCAGAGTTTCTTTGCTTCTCTAATTAGAGTATAACAAGGAAATATACCCTTATTAGAATCGTGTAATAACTCCCACTGCCTCCTTGTAAAGTCACCTTCGACAAAGATTTGCAAAGCTTGCTCAGGTGTGTAATTTTTTACTTTCGGTTTCTGAGCAGTATTTATTACCTTCCTGTAAAGTTTGGCTCTTGTTAGTGTTGAAGTTGCATCTATTATAAGTTTAGAGGCCGCGGCATTTCCAGACATTCGTTGACATACGCTGGCTGCATAGGTAAGCTCCTCAACAGGTACCTGTTTGCGGAGTTCTTTTGTATTTCGTCGTTTACTACGATCATGTAATTCTTGGAAATGCTTCCTTGGGCGTCCCGTAGAATTCGTGGCCCAGTTATGTATTGGTATTGATGTATTAAGCCATTTCTCGTTTTTTTTTTCAATAATCTTTCTTCAATATAGTTAGATGATATCCATCTTTTCTTCAAATCACTATTAAAATATTTAAAATCGTGACTTAAGATATGGTACTCGTTTTGGAGACATTTCATCATTTCGCAGAGCTTATGTTCCATAAATGATATCTTATCTTCAAGTGTTCTGGATGTGCTTTGTTTAAAAAGTATGTATAGCGTTTTCCAATATACCTTAATAACATTTGATTTTAAATTTGTACCAATAGGAAAAAAAATATGTATGTAAGTAAAAAATAACCAAAATTATTCCAAAAAAAAAACGTGGAACTTAAAGCGGTTTTTTTAAGAGGTGGTAATATGTGGAAAATTTTTTGACTGTTATGATATGGCTAATGTCTATAGTTTATTATAAAAAAGAATTGTAGCCCTACCTAGCTCGGAACATTCTCAAAAACACTAATTAGTTAAAAAGAAAAAAAAAAATAGAAAATTTTCTTGCATATTGTTTTAGGTCCATAAGAATATTAAACAGTCATTATATTTTTAAATAATATATATTAAAATTTAATACACCTTGTTCTTCAGATTCAATCACAAAAATTTTTTTTTAATATTCACAAAATACCAAACACCAAACACAAGTCTAAAAAAAATCTGTCAAGAACGAATGCGTGCGTATTGAACGAAGCATAGATTGCAATTAACTGTGCGGAGCATAGCTGCGTGGAGGGGCCACTTTATCATATTTTTATGATAGTACGGTTACTCAGGTATACAAAAAAAAAATAATTTCGATGATTACTTGTATAGTTTGCATTTCTTCTTTTTGTCCGGTTTTTGAGGCCAAATGCTCGTTAGTGCGTCGCTAGGATATTAAAAACCTGTCGATGTCTGACTGAAAATGACATTCAACAGATCAGATTACCAACCTGTCTCTAGCTCTGACTTGTTCAATATATTCCAATTGCAGAACACTATTCGGCGTTCTGCATTACCGAGACGTAAATTTTGTAAAATATGAAATTTATAGGGTTGGTAGTTATATTTTTTAATATTGTTTGTGTACGACTTTTAATGACTTCAGTCTCTATTTCTATCCCTCTACACAAGGATGAAGGCGCTGCTTCTATACAAATCAGAACACTCACGTCGTCTCTCTCGCTATACCCCTCTCTCTCTCTCCCTCTCTCTTTCTCTCTCTACATGTTTTCTTTGTCATACATTTTGGGCCGTGGCAATGTAAAGGTTCCATGTTTTACTAAGTTATTTTTTAATCTAGAAAATATGTCCGGATATCTAAAATATAAAAGAACTTCAGTATTTCCTCGTGGCTTTGAAGATGTTTTGATAGTACTAAAAATGTATTATATGTACCTGTTAAAATATAATGCAGAAGCCTTATGGGAAATATCATTCGATTGAATACAACACTCTAGCATGTCATAATTCTCATAATTTTCATAATTTTATACAGCCAGTGACTATTAAAATAAAAAAAAAATACTCACTGGAAGAAAAAATCTCTTTTTTAAACCATTTCAAACCTAATAAAAATTTTATCTGTCAAATTGTGATGGAAATTATTAAGATTTAATTTCCCGTAGTAGTCGCAGCCTACTTGCATTTTTGCGTTGTTTCTCAACCGACTTCTAAAACGAGGTTCTCAATTTGTCGACTATGTATTTTTTTTTTATGTATGTACATCGATTATTCCGAAACGGAGACACCGATTTGAATAAAATTTTTTACTTTATGTTCAGGAAGTTGCTGAGGTGGTTCAATATTTTTTTGGACGCAATTGATGCCGTAAAACCCAAGATGACGCTGACGATATGGCGGCCAAAAAAATTAATTTTGTCCTATATTCTCCAAAATTGATATGGGGGAATTTTCTGGATCGTACACAACCAGTCTGAAATTATTTTTAAAAAATTGAATATAACAGATCCAATATAGAAGACGAAAAAATCAATTTTCTCCGATTTTTTCCAAAATTGGTACGGGGGAGTTTTCAGGGCCGCATATAACGGACCTGAAATTATTTAAAAAAAAAAACAGTCAATAATTTTGTGCGATATTTTCAAAATTGATATGGGGGAGTTTTTGAGAGAAAATTAAATATGGTGGATCCAGATGGCAGATTAAAGATTCTATATCTCTCGATTGTGTCTTAAATCAGTATTAGGTGATTTTTGTTGGTGTTAATTACGAATTAAACATATTTTTTGAAAAACTCAATCTGGCAGATTCAATATGGAATCCTAAAAATTTTACATTTTTCGATTTTCTCTAAAACTGATATAGGTGGTTCTTGGTGTATATTATGAATTTAAGAGTATTTTTTCAGGATTCAATCGGGTGAATCCAATATAGCGTACTAAAAATTTACATTTTTTTTTGTTCAAAGGTGGGACTGAATCGTTTTTGGGGATGTAAAATAGCGAATATAAAATTATTTTAGGAAAATCTAATATGTCAGATGAAATATGACGGTCTAGAAATTTTAAATTTCCGGATTTCATCCAAAATTTGTACCAGGGGGCGTCGAAGGGTTTTAGATTTAGATTAGATGAACACGTTAAAATTATTTTTTTTGATAATTAATATGGCGGATCCAGTATGCTAAAAATTTTACTTTATTCGCATTTTTTCAGATTTGGTATTATGGGATTTTCGGGGTCATGTATTACGAAGATGAAGCTAATTTTTTACAACTGTTAGGTTGATAAGATACAATATGAGGTACTGAAAATTTTACATTTTCCGATTTTGTCTAAAATTGATATTGCGGGGTTCATGGGGTGTATACAAATTCAATATGCATTAAAAAGTATATCGGGTCTAAAAAATGTACGTTTCAAAGTTTTTTAAATATTGATATTGGAAGGTTTTGTGGCCTATATTACAAATCTAAAATAATTTGAAATTTAAGATAGTGGATTTACTATGACAGACTAAATATTTGTTTGACACAATTTCACTGGTATTTGGAGATTTCTAAGAATCAATGAATTTTTAGTTATTCATTTTAGGGTGATTTACAACTTTGGATAAAATGAGTACTTTTTTGCCAACTTGGGTCCATTGCGAGGTACACTAATCTCGATTAGTAGTAAAATCGAAAATAAAATAAAAAAAAAATTGAACCTTCTTTTGGTTTCTAAATGTGCGCTAAAAAGTGAAAAATAATTAAATTTTTATATGAAATTGAAATTTTTGAAGTCGGAATCAAATTATTTCTAAATTAAATAAATAACTACTAATATATACATTTTGGTAAGAAAGGAATTACAAATAAAGTATTTTTAATCTATTTATGCAAATCACATTTTGTCAGGTATTAGTTTGGAGCCGAAAAAAATTTCAATTTCATATAAAAATTTATAGTTATTTTTCACATTTTAGCGCACTTTTAGAAGTCAATTCAATTTTTTCTATAAAAATTTTATTTCATATCTAGTAATCCAAATTTGCAGCAGTAATATAAATTGTCTCACTAAAAACCATAATATATTTAGAGGGTCTCAGAAACTTTGAAAGTAACTTTAAAAATGATATTCAAGATTTGGTACCAAAAGTATTACTATTAATAGGAAAATTATTTAATATTCATAACCTATTGCGAATTTTTATGAACATTTGAAAAACTCGAAAATTGAATACTCTGTACGTTGTTTAAAAATTATAATTGAACATAATTTATAAAATTGAGTATCACATTATAAAGAAGTAATAAGTAGATTGTGAGCTTTAACGTATTTTTATAAATGTATGATTTATTCTTGTCATCACAAATCAAATCAAAATAAAGTAATTTTATGTAAATAACCTTCTCTAATTACAATATTTAAATTAAAATTTTATGTAAATTCTTAAACTACTTTGTCAACACACACAAACCTTTGTGTTGTAAAACAAGTGAAACAGGATTTCAAAATTAACATAAAATCGTTGGAATCAATGTAATCCTAATATTGGAGATATCCTTTTACATTCAGAATTATCTCTCATTCATGAAACTCGGTGTCCTGGAGGATAAATTGCCCATTAAAACCTGGGGAGCGCAGCCAATGTAAGACCTCGGACCTTTCTTTTAAATGCTCCATGGAACTCAAATCGGGACTAAAAGATGGCTATTCGATGAATAGAATAGTAGCCCGGAAACCCAGTGGGTTTATGCCGAGGGTAGACTCCCTAGAAATAGTGACGTAATTTGTCATAAAAAAAAATTAATAAAAATTGTAGAGGAGTTCTCTGGAGATTTTTGAATGCAAATTAGACTTGACAAGTGCCGTATTTTGAACATCGTTAAAGCAGACCAAACATACAAATACCTAGGTAAGAAACAGGCTAAAATAATTGACCATCGCACTATAAAAGCCGAATTGACAACCGAATTGGTCAGGAGGGTAAGGCGGGTATTACGAACTAACTTAAATAGTAGAAATTTGTTTAGGCACTCAACACGTATGCTTGCTCTGCACTTAGCTACTTTTTTGGAATTGTAAAATGGAGCAGGACGGACATCCAAAACGTGCAAAGAATAATAAGGACACTCCTAACAAAAGTACAAAAACATCACCCTCGGAGTGCTATTGAACGTATAATGCTTCCAAGACATTAAGGAGAAGAGGATTGGTGGATATTGGTAAGCTGCTCGACTAACAAGTAATAAACTTACGTTCATATTTTCACAGGATAGCGAACTTTTCCACACTACATCAAGCAATATGTGAGGCAGACAGTTCAACGGCGCTACAGTTGAGAGAACGAGATATTGCTTCTCACCACCAAACAGATCAAGAGAGGTTACAGACCTGGGTGCAGAATCACTTCATGGACAGCATCCTAATGAGACCAATCAGGACAATGTCGACAACTCAGCTTCGAATTACTAGTTGATTTCAGGACAGATGTTTTCGGAAACGGAGGGTTTTTTATTAGCTATCCAAGACCAGGTTATTCCGACGAAGAACTATCGGAAATTCATCATTAGAGATCCCTCAATAGAAAATGGCCAATGCAGATATAGCTGTCGAACATCAGAGACAATCCAACACATAACTGGAGGATGTCAAGCGTTTGCCACAACCAAATATAAAGAAAGACCTGACTCAGCTGTTAAGATACTCCATCAAGAGTTAGCAGATAAATTAAACCTATTGCAGTAGGAAAAGTGCCTTATTACAAATACAATCCAGAAGGGCCTATTCTGAGGAATAACCAGTTCAAGTTATATTGAGACCGAACGGTTCTAACGGATCAGGCAGTTGCTACACTAAGCGACATTGCTCGTGCCAACAACCTAAGGCCAAAATACGAGGAAGATCGCCAAATACAGAGATCTGGAGGTGCAAATCCGAAGACAATGGGGCAATGAACAGCGTCCAAACGAGTCCCATAATACTGTCAACAACTGGGAGTGATACCAAAGAACTCCTGCAGAACAATCAAGGGACTTGGCCTTAGTGAGTACCTGTATAAACCGATGCAGAAAGTAATTCTCCCATGCAGCCGCGCGAACCGTCTGAAAGTTCGTGGGAAATACAGCACACCACGTCACCTAGGACCCGATAACATGGAAAGGGTTCCCACAGAGCTTCATACTTTTCGTATCTTTGTATACCTGGTATAAGTCAATGTTCCCTGAAGGGAGTGGGAAGCCATTTGGCTTGTAAATCTCACAAAAAATGTTACTTTGAAAAAAGCATTTTCATATTCCTCAGCCGATTCTAAGCAAAAACTGCCTCTTGAATTTTTAGCTGGGATTATAAAGTCATATAATTTTTGAGATATTATACTTACTA